>SJYC01015545.1:0-50085 GCA_006408675.1 Madoqua kirkii
CAGTACTTTGGCCACCTCATGCGAAGAGTTGACTCATTGGAAAAGACTCTGATGCTCGGAGGGATTGAGGGCAAGAGGAGAAGAGGCCGACAGAGGATGAAATGGATGAATGGCATCACCGACTCGATGGTCGTGAGTTTGAGTGAACTCCAGGAGATGGTGATGGACAGGGAACCCTGACGTGCTGCGATTCATGGAGTCGCAAAGAGTCGGACATGACTGAGTGAATGACCTGAACTGAACTGAAGGGAAGAAAAGGTAATGGCAAAACCATGCATAATAGTGAAATCCTATTCCCTAGAATAGTTCTTGAGGATTACAAAATAAGCAATAAATATCGATTGATTACATGCATCAAGAGTCATGAGCAAAGCAATCAATTGTTGTTGCTATTTAGTCACTAAGTCATATCCAATTCTTTTGGCAACCCATGGACTATAGGCCGCCAGGCTCTTCTATCCATGGGATTTCCCAGGCAAGAATACTAGAGTGAGTCACCATTTCCTTCTTCAGGGGATCTTCATGTTGCAGGGATAGACTTCATCTCCAGTGCTGACAAGCAGATTCTTTACTGCTGAGTCACCGGAAAACCCTCGGTACATAAATTCCATTCATTCATCAGATAGTCAATAGTGAAGCAGTTATTGGTGAGGCTTCCCAGGTGCCTCAGTGGTAAAGAATCCACCCACTAATCAGGAGACCCAGGTTTGATCCCTGGCTCAGGAAGATCCCTTGGAGAAGTAAAGGCAATCCACTCCAGTATTTTAGCAAGGGAAGTCACATGGACAGAGAAGCTGGGTGGGCTACCAGCGAAAGAGTTGGACACAACTTAGCAACTAACAGCAATGGCAAACTACACCAAGACTGTGAAAAATACTGCCAAGAACTGAATGCAGTTCATGGTTCTGCCCTGAAGAATCTTATAACCAGTGGGAGACCTCATGTTAATAACTTTAGCAGAGATATATTAATGCAATAGAAAGAGAAAGGATAGACTACCTACTACTACCTGAAGAAGTTCAGGAGTTTTTAATTATGTGTTCTCATTCCCTCCATTCTTTTTCATTCATTTGTTATCTTTCCATTCATTATCACATTATATGCATGGATAGTATTAAACCTATCTTCTTGGAGAAAGGAATTAAAACTTTTTAATGACTCTTATCTTTGATAGAGTTTTATAGAACTTGAACATATTTCTTATATTTATTATAATCTAGTCCAGTCCTGATTTGATTAAACGAGTAAATTCTACTTAATTTTTATAGCTTGTGTATTTGTTGAGACATGTTTTTGACATTATAATACTATATTCTTCATATATAGAATACTGTTTAGGTAAAATAAAAAGAGTATAAAAACCCAAACTGTCTATTATGGACCTTATATTCCAGTAAAAGAGGAATTAAAATTAACATGCACCTTAAAATACAGTAATAAGTTTTGTGAAAGACGTAAAACAAGGTGATACCCTACAAGGGACTATGTGGCTAATTTAAATATGGTAGAAAAGCAGTGCAAATTGAGTGTTAGTCGCTCAGTAGTGTCTGACCCTTTGCTACCCTCATAGTCTGTCCGTGGAATTTTCCAGGCAAAAATGCTGGAATGGGTTACTATTCCCTTCTCCAGGGGATCTTCCCAACTCAGGGATCAAATCCAGGTCTCAGTGTGAATATGATAGAAAAGCAGTCCAAATTGAGAGAACAACTTATTTAAGGGCTTTTGAAAATAAATCAACAGAAAACTCAGTTAAGTAGAGTCAAGAGATCAGAACAGGAAGCTCTTTAGCCTTGTGACAAAAGGAGAGCCAAAGAGGAATAAAGAGTCCCCTTCTTCATGGGCAAAAATATGACCAATGAGAAGTCATATTCTCTTCCTTTAAGATAGTCCTCCTAATTTCCATTCCTCCTTTGTAGAAGCACTCTCCTCTTGCCATGGGAAGCCTTTCATGAGGTGTAGGTAATACGGACAGATCATTTTGGGGTTTGGAAAACTCAGCAGTGGACACAGGAATGGAAAAGGTCAATTTTCATTCCAATCCCAAAGAAAGGCAATGCCAAAGAATGCTCAAACTACTGCACAATTGCACTCATCTCACACGTTAGTAGAGTAATGCTCAAAATTCTCCAAGCCAGGCTTCAGCAATACGTGAACTGTGAACTAAATTGATGGGGAAATGACAGGCTTTATTTTGGGGAGCTCGAAAATCACTGCAGATGGTGACTTCAGCCATGAAATTAAAAGACACTTGCTCCTTGGAAAAAAAGCTATGCCCAACCTAGATAGCATATTAAAAAGCAGAGACATTACTTTGCCAACAAATTTCCATGTAACCAAAGCTTTGTTTTTTTCCAGTAGTGGATGTGAGAGTTGGACTATAAAGAAAGCTGAGTGCCAAAGAACTGATACTTTTGAACTGTGGTGTTGAAGACTTTTGAGAGTCCCATGGACTGCAAGGAGATCCAACCAGTCCATCCTAAAGGAAATCAGTGCTGAATATTTATTGGAAGGACTGATGCTGAAGCTGAAACTCCAGTACTTTGGCAACCTGATGGGAAGAGTTGACTCATTGGAAAAGACCCTGGTTCTGGGAAAGATTGAAGGTAGGAGGAAAAGGGAACAACAGAAAATGAGATGGTTGGATGGCATCACATCACGAGTTTCAGTAAACTATGGGAGTCGGTAATGGACAGGGTGGCTTGGCATACTGCAGTCCATGGGGTGGCAAAGAGTCAGACACGACTGAGTGACAGAACTTAAAGCCAGGATAAAGAGTATGATAGTTATTTTGAGCTGTATATAAAGTCTTTGGCACAGTGATTCTCAGCAGGGTGACAGTTCTGCTCCCTAGGGGGCCCTTGGCAATGTGGACACACTTTTGGTATCACAAATGGGGTGGGATTGCTACTGGCACTCAGTGAGCTGAGCTGAAGGCTGGTGCTAAACATCACACAATACATAGGGCAGTTTCTCACTACAAAGAATTACTTTACCTGAAATGTTATAGTGTCCAGGTTTAAAAGAACTGTTTTAGAAGGCTGGAAAGAAGTAAGTATACAGTGATAAAATCTTTTTTTTTTTTTTTTTTTGGCCACAGCTTCTGCATTAGAAGTGTGGCATCTTAACCACTGGACGGACTACCAGGGAAGTCTCTAAAGTGATACAATTTCACATCCTTGTTGGAAATTAGAATTGATCGCAGAAAATAGCAAAAGGCATTTGTAGTGGCTGAAAAATAATGCACGATGCACATTTGTATTGATCATATATCTTCTCTATGTTAGTTTTATTTTTAAAAATATGATTTCATCCATGTCATACATAAACATATAATAAGTCAAAATTCTAACTGTGTTCTAGTGCATTTGTCTTGCCTGAAAGACTTTCAGCTTTAACAACCTCGACATTAGGGAAGACAAGGGATCAATCTATCATAAACAGAATATTTAACATTTCAGTGAAATCTCATATTGATCTCACCCTCAGACCCACACCCTATTTTTTATTTGTTTTGCTCTCTTCAGGGTCCTAACAAATAAAATATAGCATTTCTTACTGTGACGATTTATATCACTGGAAGGAAGATGAAATGTGAAAGTTGAACATTCTCCATTAACTATTATTTATATACTATTTCTAGTTGTCAAATATTATTCACAGAAAATCAAATATGACAGTGTTTTTTTTTCTTCTTCTTCAATTCTAGGCAATTTGATTAGGTTGCTACACATTCATACATCATTCAGTGAAAAACAGTGTTTGAACTACAGCAAAAAAAAAAAAAAGGAGGTATATAATTTTGATATTTCAGAAAACAATTCAAGCATCTAGGAATTGGGAATTTTTTTTAATTTTTCAAATCTGTCATGTGCTTTGTAGCTAAAGCTAACAAAAACTACAAGGATCATGGTCCCTGTTTGTCCCTGTTGACCACTCATTTCAAATACAGACTTTCTAGACAGCTATTTATTCAAATCTCACCTTTGCGATTGATAACTTTTGGACAAAACCCAGTCAAATCTCTCTAAGCCAGATATATTTCTTTATAAATTTGGGATGTATTAGATCTAAAATGACAAAACAACACACAAGACATATAGTACATGCTGTTAATTTAGCAGCACAATGAATTAGAATGATTATGTTGTTCAGATTTCTATCCAAATTGTGTGGTCATTGTTGAATAACCATATTTTAATAAAGCAGGCTCATTTTATTTGTCTTATCAAAATTGGAGATAAGAATTACTTTGAATGATACCAGTCTTCTTGCTCTTGAATGTCCAATAAAACACACATTTATACATACTCATCAGCCATACCCCGGCCCTCAGCTGCACTGACTGACACTGCAGGGATTCCTACTGGCTCAGTTCACAATCGCAGGAAAGAACAAAACTCATGTTATTTGAGGATGACAAAAACCAAAGAGAGATTGGACCTCCTTTTGTATATGTCTCTTTTGTTGTTGTTCAGTCACTTTGCAACCCCATGGAATGTAGCCTGCCAGGCTCCTCTGTCCATGAGATTTCCCATGCAAGAATACTGGAGTGGGTTGCCATTATATGTCTCTAAGAAATGAACAAACAAAAAAGAACTGTCTTTATAAAACTTGAATTCACAAGCTCAAAAAGATTTGAATAGTCAATGGGAGTCTTATCCTGGAAGACTGAGGGAAGAAAACAGATGGAAAGGAAAAGTCACACTTTCTATTACTTATTTTATGACAAAGTGTGTGGAGTGCAAATTTCACATATGGTGTTTTATTTAATATTAATAACTAAAGAGTGAAGAAAATATTCCATTCGTATTTACAGATGAGACAACTGAGATTATAGAAAGAAGTTAAATAAATTGCCTGCATACTTACAGCTAGAAAATGGTAGAGCAAGGATTTGTATATTGTTTTACCTTCATACAAAGCCAATCACCTCTCTACTCCAGTGTATTTTTTGTTTGAATCATTGTTGTTGATGCAGTCGCTAAGTCACGGCTGGTCTTTGTGAACCTATGGATTGTAGCATGCCAGACTCCTCTATCCTCCAATATCTTCCAGAGTTTGTTCCAATTTATTATCCATTTGTAAAATAGTGTGTCATTTTAGCATCATCTTTGACAGCATAAAATGCCTTTGGATCATGTTTAGATTCAAGAAAATAATTGAAATAAAAGCTGGGGAAAAGATAAGATGGTGTATCTGTGACAAAAAGTATGATCATGGAAGTTATAAATCAGCAATCATGAGTTATCATATATGGAAGGTGATTTGTTAAGATTCAAGTGACTCTAAAGTTTTATTAATAATAAGGAGAATAAAGTAAAGTTATCCTTAATGCACCTATTAATTATTAAAAGCAAAGTCAAAACTATATCTTTCACTATATTTTGAGAAATGACAATAGCTGCCTCAGTTCAGAAAAGTTTCATTGTCCCAATTAGAAGCAATATGCTTACTTAGAAGTTGCATTCAATTTTTTTTTCCTTTTGAGAAAAGAATCATGTCTTTATGAGAAAGAGTAATAAAAATACTTAAAAATATAATGTGATCGAACATAATAACCAGAGGACAGAGTTAACAAAGAGGAAATATTCAAGTAAAATTTATAATCTTTTAACTGAGCACTACGACACTTTTCTTGCTCAGAATTTGAGTTAAATGTTTCTATACTATTTTTAAATACAGACTTTCAATTTTATATCTTTTATAGCTGATATGTGGTTTGCATAATTAAATGTCAAATAATTTCTAGCAATTGATCATCAGCTTTAGGGTACTGAACTAAAAATGGATACGTACATACATATACATGTATTTACATATATAAAGAGAGAAACTTTTCTTATGACTATATGTATAGGTAACCTGGGATATGTCAAAAGAATAAATTCAAAATTAGCAGGCATGAGTCACTGGGAAATCAAGGAAGTAATTCAAAATCTCTAAGATTTTTTGCTCATTGTGCAGCTTTGACAAAGGCGATCCCTTGTGGCTTAACTGTATGACTTTTGGTCTAGTTCATTTGGCTAATTTCCTAATTTATTTTAATTCAACCATCTTAGAATCTCTCTGTTTCCTACAGCTCTAAAAAATATAATGGTAAAGAGGTTAAAAAAATAAAGATTTGGAGTAAATCTCTATCCTTTAAAGACTACACAGGAGCTAATAACTATTCTCTTAATTTACAGAAATGAATCAAGCAAACCTCTTTTCCTGAACCCCATGGAGAATTTCACTGGTAGGATTTGACAATAAAATCTCCCCAGATAATCTGCAACTTTTAAAACCTGCTTCTGGAAAAGAATATTCCCAAACTATTTTATGAATGTAAATTTCAATCAAACTATTTCTAGAACAAGGAAAAATGCAAAAACAAAATTCTAAATTTGTGAATAATATAAAATACTTTGGGGGATTTTTGAACTGTACTGAGATTATAACATGTAGCAAGGGAAAGTTATCAGATTCAGCAGCTTTCTAACTCAAATTCATTATTGGCATTTAACTTTTAAAAAGTTGACCTTTGGTTTTATGCAGTAGATTCTCATTAGTTACCTATCTTATACAGAGAACTCAACACTCTATGATGACGTAAATGGGAGGGAAATCCATATGTGTACTTATAACTGATTCACTTTGTTGTACAGTAGAAACTAACACAACATTGTAAAGCAACTGCCCTCAAAAAAAAACCCATTAGAAACAATTAAAAAAATTGATCTCTGAGAAGTCTCAATTTTCTCATTTGTGAAACAGATTAAGTAAGCATGAATGAGTATTATATTTGACAGTTTTTGCAAACTGTAATACCAACATCAATATGGATTAGGAGACTATTATATATATGTAGACAGTTGCATGTCTCTGAGGCAAATTTTTAATGACTTCTGAAAATTGCTTATCTGCCAATTTTGTGATAGATGTATTTATATTTACCATAGACATTACTTCTCTTGAGTAAAAATACGTTTAGTCTGTTTGCCACTTTCTTTTTTTCCAAAATTCACTTTTATGTTTTGGTGAAGTCTTCTGGTTTTTCAAACAGAAGTAAGAAAAAAAGCCAAAGCAGGGGAAAAAAAATCTTCAAGGTTTATTTTCGGTTACATGAAAAAACAATTTCTACTTCTAATGTTAAATTTTCTTAAAGTGCATCAGCATCTCAGTGTTAATCCTAACGAATCAGAAGAAAGCATAGTGAAAAAGAAAACACTGAGGGGATATTTGAAAGTCTTACATACTGAGAAATTTCTGTAAAGAATGTTATTTCCTTTTTTTTTCTTAATTATTTTTTTCTAAAGTATTTCTTTGGTACTTTGTCCTTTGTTTACATGCAAAGGACAGAATAGTGATTACAGGAAATGAAAACTCCATTAGCTTGAGTGGCACCCTTTGGCTGATAGGCTTAGTGTTTTCAAGCCGGAGTACTTCACATTGCCAAACTCTGCTAATGGAGAATCACTACCCTTATGTCTACGGCTATTCTAAAATATTTTTTTTATAAAGAATTGGACAGAAAAAGGTAGAACATAAAAAATCATTTATTCAGTGCAGTAAGAAAGCCATTAGGATCATAATTCCCAAGCATTAAAAAAGAGATAATGAAACTTGGAGGAGAATAATCTTACATACGTACCTATGTCATCAGCTTACTCCCAATAGGGAACAAGAAAGAAAGAAATAAAAGAAAGAAAGTGAAGTTGTTCAATCGTGTCCAACCCTTTGCGACCCCATGGACTGTAGCCCACCAGGTCCCTCTGTCCATGGAATTTTCCAGGCAAGAATACTGGAGTGGGTTGCCATTTCCTTCTCCAGGAGATCTTCCCAACCCAGGGATTGAATTCGGGTCTCCTGCATTGTAGGTAGACGTTTTACCATCTGAGCCACCAGGGGAACAACAGACAGGTTAAAATGCTCCACCTGATATATAAAGAATTTCTTCTGAGGGAAACACTACCTTCATAAATATCTCAATAAAATGCTCACAAAATTAGCTCAATTAATTTAACATAAAGTGTTAAGTGATACACTTTTACCTCTGGTAAAATATATTTTGTAAATTTGGATTTTAAAAATTGGGTTCTATCTTAAAAGCCAATGCAATAAAACAGAAATAAAGTAGCAAAAGAGTAAATAAATAAAAGTTATCTCTGTGTTTCTCTATCCAGTTCTCTCCACATTTAGGGCATCAGTGGAATTGAAATGTCCTTGAGAACTAATTATTGCATTAACTACCAGCAATGCTTTAGTTATAAAAGCCAGCCTAAGCTTTTTACAGTGACACAAGATTGATTCAGTTTTGAGGTCTGGAAGTAGTCATTCCTATTCAAAACTTACACTTAAGGGAATAGGGTAAAAAAACAATGTGACGAATTGTGAAGCCAGTGAGTGACTCTAACTGCAGCCAGGGTTATGTGTACCAAGTGAGGAGTTCCATAGGTCCACATATCTTCTCTACTATAGTCAAAAACAGTAACCTCAGTATTAACTGGGTTTTGGTTCTGCAAGTGCTGAGGTCACCCCTCTGCCCTAACAACACATAAAATGCTAAACAAAATAAAGGGTTAACTTTCAGGAGCTTGATCAGTGTCTTAAGGTGAGTAATGACAAATAATCCTCTCCTGCTTCTAGCATGGGGACAGAAAGAGAAACCATTTTAAAAATACCAAAGTATTCATTCTTGATGAAGTCTGCCATTAGCAGAAACTAATTAAACTGAGCCTGACATGCTGGAGTATTGGCAGTCTAACTAACCTGGGAGAAGAGAAATACTCCTCACCCTAACTCATTCTAGCCAACTTGTCCCCACCAAACTGGGAGAAAATGTTTGAGAAAATATTATCAATGTTATAATCCAGACCAATATGTTCACTAAAAGTCTGAGACTTAATGATAGTACTATAGAATGATTCCTCTTCCCCATATCTCACCACATCTTACTAAAAGCTATTAACATAAGTTCCTTTTATTCTGTACAGCTTGTCCACCCATCAATGAAAAATTGCAAGGTCAACTAAAAGGCAAATATACAAATTGACAAGAGATAGTGTGTACCTGATCAGACAAATGATGTTGGAATGAATAGATCAGGCATTTAAAACAACCATGATTTTTATGCTAAGGGCTCTCGTGGATAAAGTAGATGACCTGCCAAGACTGATAAACAATATAAGCAGAAAGATGGAAATCCTAAGAAAGAATCCAAAAAGAAATGCTGGAGATAAAAATAATAATAATGAAAATGAAGGATGGCCTTGATACTAAATAGCTGGAAACAGTTCAGGAAAAAAATCTCTGAGCTAGAGAATACTCAAAAACCAAAAGGCAAGGAGAACAATGACTGAAAATACAGAACAGAATATTCAAGAACAGTGAGACAAATACAAAAGGTAGCTGTAGTAATGTAATTGGGAAAATCAAAAGGAGAAGAGAGAGGAGAAGAAATATTTGAAAAACTAATGACTAAGAACTTCCCTCAAGTTAATGGCAGACATTAAACCACAAATCCAGGAAGCTGAGAACAACAAACAGGATAAGTGCCAACAAAACAAAAATAACAACAGCAACCACAATGACAAACTACTCCTACATATATAATTTTCAAACTACAGAACATCTAATTTAACAAAAAAATCTGAAAGAAGCCAGAAGTAAACAACATTCACACAGAGGGACAAAGAGTAGAATTATATCTGACTTTTTCTCAGTAACCATGCAGATAAGGAAAACATGAATTATATATATAAAGTGTTTAAAGAAAAGACCAACTAACCCAGGATTCTGTACTTTGTGATGTTATCCTTCAGAGTTAAAGAAGAAATAAAGATTTTCTTAGACAAACAAAATTTGAGGAACTTTCTTATCAGGAGACCTATATTGCAAAAATTGTTAAAAGAGGTTCATTTGAGAGAAGAAAAAAATAATATAGGTCAGAAACTCATATCTTCATAAAGTAGAGAACATTGAAGAAGGAAAAGAGAAAGCTAGCAGCGTCAGCTCATAACGGTCACCATGTCCAGTGACAGCCGGGTGGTAGATGATGAACTGGCCACCAGGTTTCTCGAAAGTTTTAAAGCAAATCTGGAGAATCCTCTCCGACTTGCCTGATCCTCAGAGACAAGCAGTTGGTCTTTGGCTTAGTTAACTGTATTGCTGTTACTGAGAAACATACACTATAGGAAAACAATTAGGTATTTAAGTATAAAGTGGATGAAATGTGTATTTATTTAAGGTGAAGGAGTTTGACCTGCATTGTCTTCATTTGGGTTTGATGCTATGGAAGTAAATAATAAACTGTAACTAATAGAATGAGAACATTTGGTTAGTCAGATGCATTTTTAGTTTAACCACTGGTGCTGTACTAAAGGGATGTTTAAACTAGATGTAAATTAAATTAGATGTTTGACTCAGTGGAGCATTTTAGGATATTTGAGGATGCATGATAAACTGTAAAATCAAAATATTTTAGAACTCTACCTTGTGTTGGAATTAGAAGTGGTCTTCAAAGAGATACCCATTATTGTAGCAGTGGGATCTCGCTTTTACAAGCACTGCTCTAGATATACTTGAACAATTTAACATGTACAGAAGTCTTCCTTACTATCTTTCTAAATTCCATATATATGTGTCAGTATACTGTATTGGTGTTTTTCTTTCTGGCTTACTTCACTTTGTATAATCGGCTCCAGTTTCATCCATCTCATTAGAATTGAGTCAAATTTATTCTTTTTAAGGGCTAATACTCCATTGTGTATACGTACCACAGCTTTCTTATCCATTCATCTGCTGATGGACATCTAGTTGTTTCCATATCCTGGCAATTATAAACAATGCTGCAATGAACATTGGGGTACATGTGTCTCTTTCAATTCTGGTTTCCTCGGTGTGTATGCCCAGCAGTGGGATTGCTGGGTCATAAGTAATGAGGACCCTGTAAGTGAGACAACATAAGAGACACAGAGGTATAGAACGGACTTTTGGCTTCCGAGGGAGAGGGAGAGTGTGGGATGATTTGGGAGAATGGCACTGAAACATGTATACTATCATGTAAGAAATGAAGTGCCAATCTATGTTCAATACAGGATACAGGATGCTTGGGGCTGGGGTATGAGATGATCCGCGGACAAACACATGAAAAGATGCTCAACATTACTCATTATCAGAGAAATGCAAATCAAGGCCATCTCAGACTTTTAAAACTTTCTTACTGTTCAATATACATTTCCCTGATACACACTAAATTTTCTTGTTCAAATTTAACTGGCAAATAACAGAGTATAAAGCATATATTTCTAGAAATATATGAACAAAGAACAGAAGCACATGACAGTTTAGATTCAGCTTGTTGATCTTTTTCCCTTGATAAAAATAACCCGCAAATTGAGAATTACAATATCTTAAGAAACTATGGCAGAATGAACAGTGAGATACTAAACTTTCTCAAATAATAGTGTTGAACAACTTGGACTGAAAACTGGGTTTGTCATTGTCAAGGAACTACTGGTAAGTGCATATACCAGCCTATAGTAAAGAAACATTTTAGTCTGTATGACTTTCTTATACTTATAATAAACAGTCACTCCACAGGAAACAAAATGATAATAATATTTTCATGTAGAATCCATTTATATCAGGGAGCCCTCTAGTTATTTTATTTCCCAAGTAACAACTCAGGAAAGGAGGTGGTTGGCTAGTGCAAATAAGCACTCTTAAGAGTAGGCATATTTTCTACCAAATTTATTACCCAGTATCCTTCTTTGGTTAAGAGTAATCAACTATAAAATTGATTTAAATAAAGTTGAACCAATGTTGATGACATCTAGTCATCTGAAAATGTTCTAGAAAGGCTTAGTTAAAGATTGACAGCTATTCATAAATACCTAATTAAAATATCCCTGAGACACCTTGGTTCTGATCAGGGGAATGAAACTAAATTATATAACTAAAAATGTATTGAAGCAAATCCACATGTAAGTTTTAGACTAGAAATGGAATAAGCATTAAACAAAAAATAAAAATTAAAAAAATAAAAAAATAAATAAAATCTTTTCAACTTTTGCATTAATGTTATCCTAAATTTTAATTCTCTCTATATAAATAGATATTATAGATTAAAACTATATATATTAATATCATATATTGTTGTTCAATAATTAAGTCATGTCTGACTCTCTCATGACCCCATGGGCTGTAGCCTGCCAGACTCCTCTGTCCATGGAATTTCCTAGGCAAGAATACTGAAGTAGATTGTCTTTTCCTTCTCTGGGGGGGTCTTCCCAACTCAAAGATAAACCTGCATCTCCTGCCCTGGCAGGTGAATTCTTTACCACTGAGCCACAAGGGAAACCCCATGGTCATATATAGCATAGAGTTAATATTTATTTAAAATTCATTCAAATTTACACATTTGTATAACAGCATTTCTATCACCTTTATTTCAATTTTATTGCCATTTAGGGGGTTCCTCTGTAATTATTTCCATTTTGTCACAAGAACTCTCTTTAGAATTTCTCTTATTGAGGTTTGTTGGCAATGAATTCTCTCATTTTTCGTTTTTCCCCTTGACTTTTGAAGAATCTTTTGTCTGGATATAGCATTCTGGGTTGATAGTTTTTCTTTCAGCCCTTTAAAAATATCTTCATTGTCTTAAAGTCAATTATTAGAGTAATTTTTGCTCCTCTGAAGGTAATGTGCACTTTTTCCTAGCTCTTTTTGAGACTTTTCTCTTTGTGTATAATTTTCAACTATTTGCTTGAGGTTCAAAAAACTTCCCACATCTGTGGGTGAATATCTTTCGTCAGCTTGGGAAATGCTTTTAAATATTATGACTTCAAATATTCTTTTGTCCTATTCTTTCTCTAACCAATTATTTCTCTCTCCTCTTTTCCTAGAACTCTAATCATGCGTATGTCCTACACATCTCAATCATCTTTCCTGCAGTCTCATTTTTTTTTCTCTCTGTGCTTCTGTTTGGTTATTTTCAATCACCTTGCTCCCATATTTCACTTATCTAAACTGACATTAAGCCCATCTAATAGGTTCTTAATTCCAGGTATTATTCTTTGCTCCTAGAATTTGATTTTATTCTTTCTTACAAATTCCAATTCTCTGGTGAAATTCTTTTATCATATATTTTCTCTACCTTTCCCCCCTTTAAAAAAAAAAATAGTAGTCATAGTTATTTTAAATTTCTAGTTAGCTACTCCAATGTAGGACTATTTCTATTATTTGTTTTATTTCTTGATTTTTATTCTTGTCATGCCCTCTTTTCTGAATGAAAGAGAGTCATTGCATATTAAAGGCTGAGGAAGCTCCATTTGATGGTAAATTCTTTCAAAGAGGGTGCACCCTACCTTTCACTAGGCCAATAAATGTGGTAGTCTATGAAAGCTCTGTTGTAGTTCTTGTAATTTTAATACATTTATTTTTTATTAGAATATAATTGCTTTACAGTGAAGTGTTAATTTCTAGTGTATAACAGTGTGAATCAGTCATAAGTATACATATATCCCCTCCCTCTTGAGTCTTCCTCCCAACCCCCCATTCCTCCTCTCTAGGTCATCAGTGAGCATCAAGCTGAACACCCTGTGCTACGCAGCAGCTTCCCTCTAGCTATCTATTTTACACAAGGTAGTATATATGTCAACGATCCTCTCTCAATTCATCCCACTCTCTCCTTCCCCCACCCCGTGTCCATAATCCCATCCTCCACATTTGTGTCTCTATTCCTGCCTTGAAAATAGGTTCATCAGTAGTATTTTTCTAGATTCCATATACATGCATTAACATATGATATATTTGTTTTTCTCTTTCTGTCTTACTTCACTCTGCATGAGAGACCCTAGTTTCATCTGCATCACAACTCACTTTCCCCTGACAGGGGTTTTCAGCTGAGAGGCTGGTATATTCTACACAATCTCTCTTCCTGGCAGATCCTGAACATGAATCTTTGCCTTGCCAGACTGCTGAAATTCTGCTCTGATTTCCAAAGGCTCTTGACCTCCTGTGGCCTCCCATCCAATGCAGCCCCAAATTATGCAGAAGTCCTGAGTGAGGAGCTGGTCAACTGCTTGAGGCCTTCAGTTCTCTTCCAAAAGATGCAACCCTCCTCAGGTATAAACCTGAGATTCATCACCTTCAGCTTGAGGCCAGAAATGTCAACTTCTCCCAGGTTGAATCTGATGCAAAAGTCAGTTCACTTCTCTGAAGCCACCTGTCTCTGGAGTTCTACAGTTCTTGTTGCCTCATCTGCTCTCTATGCCTTCAAATCTCCTAGAATATCTTGATTAAAATGCAGGTTCTCAGGCCATGCTCCTAAAAATTATTTAAATGTAAAGCTGGTGGGTAAGGTCAAGAAATCTGCCAGATGATTTGATGCAGCTAGACTAGAGGTTATATGTTGAGAAATCCTGACCCAGATCCTTGCATATTATTCCCTCAAGGTACCATCTCTAACTGGGAATCTACTTTGTACCTTTTATAGTTACTACTGTGAACTCACATGCTGTTCTAGTGGTCAGAGCACCTTCTAACACTACCCCCAGGAGATCTCCTCACCATGCACCAGCTATTGCTCCAGATGCCAATACCCTGAACCACCCAACATACAACATTCCTTGCTTTTCCAGTTGCCATCTCAGTACCACTGCAGGCAGAAATTTCAGATGATGTCTGCTACATTACACAAGCTTTTGGATAATCTTCTCCTTTTTTAATAATTTTAAAAATGTGTTTATTTTTAGTTGTGCTGGCTCTTCACTGCTGCACAGGTTTTTCTCTATTGCGGCGAGCTGGGGCTACTCTCTAGTTGCAGTATGCAGGCTTTTCATTGCTCTGGCTTTTCTTGCTGCAGAGCATGGGCCCTAGGGCTCTTGGGCTTCAGCAGTTGCAGCACGTGGGCTCAGCAGTTGTGGCTCCTGGGCTCTGGAGCACAGGCTGAATAGCTGTGGCACCCAGGCATAGTTCTTTCACAGCATATGGGATCTTCCCAGATCGGGGATTGAACTCATGTCTCCTGCATTGACAGGCAGATTCTTTACCACTGAACCACCGAGTTTGTGGATAGCTGTCCATAAACTCTCAACATGCCTTTTCTTCTCTTACAAACAACAGAAAAAAATCTTTAAATAAGGTCCTAACAGACTTCATCTAAGAATTATCAACTGTTCCTCAGTGTAGAATTTTACATGTGACATAGAACAGAGCTTTAGTACTAGACCAATTTTTTTTTCTATTCCTGGAATTTTATTCTAAGACTCTCCCATGAGTGCCACTGGGAAGCATAGCTCAACTATCTGCAAAAGCTCGAGCCCTGTTGGTAGGAAAGAATTAAACCCACACTTGACTTCTTGATGAATGAAATAACAAAATACCTTTATCTGCTTGTCACTTGCAGCCAAAAGCATTCTGGTTCATGCCAATTTAAGCACACCACAGCACCCATAATGGAAATCAACATCTCAGAGGCACACATCCAAAAGCACAAACCTCTTTCTAGTTAGGAAATAATGTGGGCAAAAGAATCAAGAGTTGGTCATTTCCTTTGTGTGGACCTGATTCCAAATGACCCAACCTCCCTCTTGCATCAAAGTGAGGTTTCTTGGCTATAGACAGAACTATTTGAAGCCATACATCAAATTGTACTAAACACCATTGCTTCCAGATTGCCATGCTGTAGGTAACAGGCCTGGGAAGAACCACAGGAGGAATTACAAAGTAAGGAAGGCAAACAGAATGCCTGCTAGGAGTCAAGTACTTTAGGCCACATGTGTCTCGTTATGGGTCGTGACTCATTAGACCAACTGCTGCTCTCCCTTGCCTCATTTTTTCCACAGGAGGACAGAGAACTGCTAGAGACTATCCTCAGAGAAGGCAATGGCACCCCACTCCAGTACTCTTGCCTGGAAAACCCCATGGACGGAGGAGCCTGGTAGGCTGCAGACCATGGGGTCGCTAAGAGTCAAACACGACTGAGCGACTTCACTTTCACTTTTCACTTTCATGCATTAGAGAAGGAAATGACAACCCACTCCAGTGTTCTTGCCCAGAGAATCCCAGGGATGGTGGAGCCTGTTGGGCTGCCATCTATGGGGTCGCATACAGTCAAACACGACTGAAGCGACTTAGCAGCAGCAGCAACAGAGACTATACTAACATCCTTTTTTAAGGACTATTTCTTTTTGCATCTATTCATTTTCAGCCAGATACATTTCTGGTTAGCTCAACCCCAATTTACCATGAAATGATAAGGCACATGGTGCTTCCTAAATTCTCACCTCAGAAGGTGCAGTATTTGCAATCAGCATCCTCATAGAATTCTTTAAAACTCAAAAATCTAGGCTACTTTGAAATATTATTGATCTCAGTGCAGGGAATAGGAAGGGGCGGGGTTGGGGGGGGGTGTCTTTATAAAGGCAGAACCTTTTCCTAAAGCATTGATTTGAATAGTTTAGCTTCAAAACCAAGATGGGATTACCAGAGAGAATCCACTGCGTGGAGAGCCTAAATTCATGTCTACAATAAGATAATCACTACCATCTGCTAAACATGTTTTATAGGCCAGGCACTGCGCTAACCTCTTTATTGGCGCTATCTCTTGCGAACATCACCGTTCAGGGTGGTTTTGGTATCCCCAGTTACTGATCAAAACACTGAGATTTCAAAGAAAATAGATTAAATAACTCACCCAAAATATGCATAAAGTAGATTAAAAATAAATGAAACAACAGTTCAAACACAGTGACAAATGGCAATGAACATACAGTACCATTTGGGAGGAATCAGTGAAAAGAGACTTTGTTCAGGTTAAAGGGGAGAAACCTCTCTTCAACTGCAGCCCCTTTTGCTGTGAGGGAACCCAAGCCCAGTTTTTCCAGAGCTCCAGTCTTTCAAGAGAAAGCAGAAATCCAAATTGTTATGTGAAATTGAAATCTTATTGTTAAATGTTGGCAGCTATTAAAAAGTTTTTCAGCTCTCTACAGCCAAACAAAATACAGCTGTGGGCTGGATTCAGCTTGTAGACTGCCTGTTTGCAGACTCTGTCCTCCGTCCTGGGCAACTGGGGATCCTTTGGGGTTCTTTTGTTCTCTTAAAGAAACATGGCTCCTTCCACAGGTCAGAGAGTTTTAAATAATCATTAATGGTTCAACACTAAGGCATAGCTATTACCCACCCACCCACGCACCCACCCTGAGAAATACAAATATCCATGACATTACTCCTGGGAACACCCCTATGTAATTTGTGAAATCATTACTCTGTGTGACTTGAGGGATCTGAGTTGATGTGGGGGTACCCAATGAAGAAGACACAAGATCTTTAGAAAGGAAAAAATGAGCACCCAGAGAAGACACTAGAGCACCCTGCTGAGTGCTGCCCACCCCCGTGCCTGGGCCCCTGTCTGTTTTCACCATCTAAACCCCTGAAGTCCCCCATTCAGAGCCTCAGCCCACCATTCTTCACTTCTGATTTCTCTCCTCTGAGCAGATAAGGACGGCCCAAGGCCTCTCAGTGTGTTTTACATCAAAGGCCACTGAAGGGTCCTGACAGGCTGGATGTCAGGGCTGCAAGTAAACCATTAATCACTCTGCCATTTCATGGACATACTTTTCCCAGAGGGCACGAACTTTCTCCAGGTCACTAATATAAACCACATCTTCCTGAGCCAGCGGGGGAGGCAAAGTGGGTGTCAAGGCGCAGAGAGCAGGCTCATCATTGACACACCATTATTTTCTCTTAACCCCACAGGTCATTACTATAGTCCCAGGGGATTGTAAATGGTCAATTAAAAAGGAGATGGTTGAAATGAATTAAACAAATGAAGTCACAGTTTCGGGGAACACGTATACCTCAGGGCAGCTGCTGCCAACCATCCCAAACTTTTCACCTCTAGATCAAGCACTGAAGGAGGCCAAAGGGACATAACAGGACATGCATGATTTTGCCACTGACCCAAACCAACAAGCCTTTGGCAGACCCCTAGAGTCTGGTTTCCAAGAAGCAGAGTCAGGGAGAAGGCATAAGATGCCTTTCCAGAACAAGTTTCTCCTTTGCACAGTGAAGTCAGGATCACCTGGCCAATGAGGCTAACTTGCCAACACACCCACTAAAGGCCAAGTCTCCAGTGCAGAAAAATTCATTCACTGAGCTTCTCCTGGGGCAGCACAGCAAAATCACAGGTGAGGCCCTGCTCGTGTGGCACCGACATTTCCACTGGGGCAGGCAGCCGATGAACAGACCTGATAATTTGATGATGAGAATGCTGTAAAGAACATAAAATAGAAAGGTGGTGTCAACAGCGATGCTTGTTGCAGCTTGAGTGGAAAGAGGGGAGCTTTCACTCACTCAGTAGCTAAACAAGGTAGTAGTCATGGAGGGTTACCAAAGAAAGAGAAGGAGTGATGGTTCTGTTTGAAGGACCCTATGTGTAGCTGGAGAGATGAGAGAAGAGTGTAAGTGTTCAGAAGAAATTATGAATATGCAAAACCTACGTGTAAACCTGGAAGCATGGGACAGTGCTTCCTTCACAAGGCAGTGACTGGAGCAAGCAACAGCAAGAAAGGACTGATTTCTCAAAAGATGAGTCTTAGCAACTGGGAATAAGCTGTGCATCTGGTTGTACGGGGTGAGGGACGATGGGGAAGAGGCTTAAATCCTTAACATTATGACACTGGGAACAGGTCAGAATTCGGTACCAGGCTAAGATTCCCAAGCTGAATTGTAAGGCAGAGGAGATCAAGGTACCAGTCTGAGGCCAGAATTGGGAGGAAGGACAGAAAGAGATGAAATAGTACCTGACCCTCCAAAGTGCCACCTGCCTCCCCCAGGGTCTTCAACTTCCCACCCTCTCTATAGCCACCCTAGTCTCTTACCCACACTCACCTGGGCTCTGCTGGCCCACGGGGACTTTGCACTTGCCAATTCTTCTGTTCAAAAAGTGTGTCTTTCACATCCTCTCATGTCTGGCTCTTTCTTGTCAACTAGGTCTTGGCTCAACCATCTCCTCCTCTGGGAGGCTGTGGCTGGTCTTCCTACCCAATTCCATCCCATCCCCTTGCCTTGACATATTCTCTTCAGAGCATTTTACTATCCAGCATCTTTTATTCTTTTGTTTCCTTGTCTGTTTCTCCCTCTAAACAGTAAGTTTGTTTGAGCAGGAAGCTGTGTACATTGCTGCTCACCACTCCTCACTGCTAAAATGCCCCCTGGACAGAGCCAAAGCTGAACAGACGCTTGTTGCTCGGAAGCTAAATGTCTACTTTACCCACAGCATCAATCTGTGCTCTTTCCATGATGATATCATACGATGTCGCATTTAATCCTTATGACCATGCTAAATGACAAGCGCTGTGAACCCCATTTTATAGATGAGGAAACCAAGGCCCAGAAAATCTAGCATACCTAGCATCACAGGGCGAGTAAGCAGCCTACAACCCAAGTCTGTCCACCGTTTTCTACCTCACTCCTTTCTTTCTACAAGGAAAATAGGAAGTGAAATAGGGAAACCAAAGGAGCTAAATCGGGTTCAAATTTTCAGGCCACAGTCAGGAACCCAGGAAGGTCAGTCCATTGTCAAGTGAAAACCAGGAACCCCACAGGTCAAGACCAGCTGAGGTAAGAATGGCAGCCCTGTTGACAGTTAGAAGCTGGGCCAGCACAGGATTGGAGAAGGTCATTGTGTACAGAACAGAGAAGGACCCTTTATACTGAGCTGAGTCAAGAGCCATACAGTAGGCCATACCCCCGAGTACAGTACACCTAGGATTGGTGCCACCCAAAGTCACTCTCCCAGAGCTCCAACAAACGGGGTAAGAAAAAGTAGGGGAACCGTGCTTTCCACAAGAAGTTTGGATCATACAGGTCTGACGTCTCACCTCAAAGGTAGAGAAAGAGAAATCTAAATCTTACATGATAAGGATAAGGATCGTAAGTTAGACTGGCCTAATTCCAAATAACACAAAAAACAACAAAAAGAAAGGGCTGGCAAACAAACCACACCACCAGCACTCACCCCACCCCTGAACAGAGCCAAAGCTGAACAGATGCTTGTTGCTCAGAAGCTAAGGGTCTACTTTACCACCAGCATCAAGCTGTGCTCTTTCCATGATGATGACATCATATGATGCAGCATTTAATTCTTATGCCCATGCTAAGTGACAAGTGCTGTCAAGCTCATTTTATAGACGAGGAAACCGAGGCCCAGAAAATGGGCCTCCACTCAGTGGAAATGGCTTTTGAGATGAACTCTGAACAAGGATGAGTCCCAGTTGCAAATGGCGATGTGATCACTCAGCTTGTCTGCTGAGGTGGTGGCATGGGGCCCCAGAGATTCTGCATTTGCTATCTCCACTGTAGAATTACACTTGGTTTCCCTCTGAATTTGCTCCTAGGAAATGACACAGCTAGCACTGACCGCTGCCTTCAGGCTTGAGGTCAACCACTGCACTGTGCAGAAATGAATGCACCTCAACCCTACATATCCATGGGTTCTGCTTCTATAATTCAGCCAACCCACCTGCTGTACCAGCTCCCTTGACTCCTTGAACAGAAAGTGGACAATAGCTACCATGTATTAAGGGTTGATTATGTGCCCGGGATTGCAAGGTATTGCATATTATCCTAATCCATAAGTACATATTATTATTATTTCCAGTTTACAGATGAGCAAACTGGAGCTCAAAGACATAATGAATAATAAAGAGTAAAGCCAGGTTAACACTCCGATCATAATTCCATAGCCCGTGCTCCATATGCCACACCAGTAGTTCAGACACCAGCCCACACAAAAAACACAGCTTTTGCTGATTCATGACAAAATGAGAATATCATAGTTTCCTTAATTTTATATGATCTTTTATAAAAATAAATGATTGTTTAATAACCTATCAGAAGGCAAAAGGATATAGTAAGTGTACCTTTTGATTAAAGAAATTAAGCTATGTGGTAATTACAAAATTGTATATGATAAAGAATTAAATCATAAGAATTTGAATTTAAAAATTAGAAACATTGTGTAAGATTGTCATAAGGACTGTGCATTTATTCTGAGCTCATGTCTTTCCTAGTTTTGCATGTTTAACTCTTTTATAAAATCAAAACTAATAGATGATGATTACTTAAAAAAAAAATCCTTAGTTGGTAAAAATAAGAACTGATTGTCCTCTCTTACAGTTTTGCTACTGAAAACTCCCAATATTTAAGAAACAAAGCCCCTTACACTGTGGTCTCCCACCCCCAATGACAGAGTCCACAGACTGGGGGTTCCTGAGTCAAATTCAGCCCAAATACAGAGGTATTTTGGCTTGGTCACAGAGTATTTTAACATTCTACATTAACTGACAATATTTACAATAGGAAAGGATTTATGTACAAATCTGGATTTCTGGCTTTTCTTTACAATTCCAGGGATCTGAATTGTGAAAAGTGAAAAATGTTAGTTGCTAAATCATGTCTGACTCTTTGCAACCCCATGGACTGAAGCCCACCAGGCTCCTCTATTCCTGGGATTTCCCAAGCAAGAGTACTGGAGTGGGTTGTCATGCCCTTCTCCAGAGGATCTTCCCAATCTAGGTTTCAACCCGGGTCTCCCACGTTGCAGGCAGATTCTTCACTGGGTCTCTAATCCCTCTAGAGTAGGGAGCTGGGTGTTTGGAAAGGCGTGCTGTCTAACTGTTCACATGCTCCCCTTCGCCTGTGGTATGGTATCTCGGTAGACTGCTGCAATTACGGCCACAATGTTGGGGCCTTTGACACCTACCCTTTCATTGGCTCACAAATGTAACTCATTCCATGAGACCCTAGCAAATGCAAGCACAATCAGAAGCTTGAACATGGTGACTCGTCTTCACTGACTGCTGAGAACCCTGAGGCCACCGTGCAAACAAGCCAAGCTGGCCTGCCAGGAGGCCCATGAGCAGGTGAAGCCAGCTCGCTGGCTGGTAACCCAGGGCTATACCCAGATAGGAAGCCATGCTGGACCATCCAGCCCCAGCCGAGCCACCACTGGCCACAGCCACAGGGATGAACCCAGGGGAGACCAGAGCGAGACACACCAAGCTGAGACCAAGTTCTACTGTTAAATCCTCCTTGTCTTAAGCCACTTGATGGTGAGGTGTTTTCTTATGCTAACTGAGAGCACACCCTGGGCCTCTCTGGTTTAACCTTAATATCTGGATTGAAATCACTCAAGTCTGTGACTCCTACTTTAAGATATCAAAGATCCATTCCATGTATGTTTGTGTAAACACACACACACGCTCACATTTATGAGCACTTGATTTTTGAATGAGAGCAGGGAATTTAAATTGTTCCCTCCAACCCCCAGGACAGCGTCTGGCACACAGTTGGCCCTTAATAAATATCTTTTGAATGTATGAATAAATTCACAGATGTTTCCCTAAATAATTTAAAAAGTAGCCTAGAGGTGGTCACAGCCGCAGGACCTTAGCACTAGAGGAATCCCGGAGATAATCTCCAAGTAGCATTAGAGATCATTGAACACCCACTGCAGCCAGGCCGCTGGCTCCCCAGACAGCCTGCTGTATCTGCGAAACTAGTTTTGGAAAATCCGCACATGTGAACTGATTCAATGGGGACTGAGGTTTGACAACACTGATAATCACAACCTATTTGTCATTTGTGCTTGTCCTTTAACGGGTGTTGACAGGGGTCCAGATGGCAAGGGGGCTCTCCCGTGACAGCCAAAGGAAATTCGACGGAGCTGCGTGTGTCAGCTGAAGAACGGCCACAGTGAGAGCGGGGTCCTGCTTCCTGCTGAGTGAATTGTGACTGTTCTTCGTCAAGGGATTTTAAAAAAGGAATGCCTCGTGAACAAAACACTGGATACTCCAAACACCCAGACATGAACACGTGTCATTTTTGCTTGACTATGAGGAATTGTTCAGCAGTGGAAACTGTCTTTCACTTTCTACCATCTTCTTGCTTATTGTCTCCTTTTTCAGAAATAAGAGGATGTTTATTAATCAAAGACGCTATTCTTGGGACATGCATAACAATCTGGAACCCATAACACTAGGAGAAATGGGCAGCAACTCAGAACTGCAAAACTGGAAGTCCTAAATTTTAGTGCAATCATTGGCTTCTTAATTACTTCACAACTGAGCTGGCCCGTCTCTCTAGACGCTAGATTGTGCATCTACAAGATGGTGGAAATATATCTATTTTGTCAACTTCATAGGGGTTTTGAGAAGATTAAATGACAAAAGTGAAAATGTCATTTAAACATTAATAATCACAGAATAAAAATTGGTAATGATCAACAGGCACAAACACAGGACTAGAAATGAAATCTGTGTGAGGCCCTCCTACAAAGACACTAGAAACCCATTGGCAGGAGTACCAGAGGGCAAACACCAAATCACCAAGGGGGAAGACAGAGACAGATCAGCACCAGGTCATCAGGCTGGATCAGAAACAGACGGATGGGGGCGAGGGGTAGCTGAGGCCTTCAGCAGGCCTAGGATGCAGAGATGCTGGAGGCCAACGAGGAGGGTGCTGGGCACTGAGTGGACAGCTGCTGTGGTGCCCACACAGCCCCTGTCGTTCTTCCCTGCTTTCCTCTCCAGAGGCCTCCACTCCCTCATCCCGTGTGCTAGGTCCACAGCCTGACCAAGCACCTTCCCTACAGATGGACCTATTCCAGTCACATTCTCTTTGCTGAGAATAGAAAGCCTTTACTGGAATGACATAAGTATGAGGAATATTTAAAGTGAATATATTCCACCCTGAAAGACCATTCCTGAGTTCTCCTACTGAAATCTCCAAGGCTGCCTGTTGCTAGTCCTTTCTGAGGCCCAATTGGTCAGATAAATCAACGTACCCAGAATCCTTCCAATATTTTCTCTTTTACTTTTTCTTTTCTTCATTTTCCCCCTTAGTCAACCAGAGTCCACTTCTGCTGCTAATAAGCAAGTACAAACAACCCAGGCATCTACCTAAGGTCTAGGCTCATAGGTAGGGACAGGTGTCTTGCATGCCTTGTTGATCTCCCCACCTTGGCCTCCCCTGCTTGTTTTTTGTGAGTTTTCTGACACAACCTGAGAAAATTGTTGGGCAGTGTTGGAAAGACAGGGGCATAAGGTGAATCCCAGGCTTAAAGACAAGCTGCTACCAGAATCTAAGAACAGAGACGAGGCAAACCAGTGCCACTCCTTCAAAACTAGTGCATGCCCAGTTTTCATTAGCACGGTATGACTAACTTTACATTCCACAACCTTAAGAGAATCTGAGGCAGCATAGAGTGAGAGAAGCGAGGGAGCATGGAATATGGCTAGGGGACCACCAGGACCCAAAGCCGTGTTCTGCCTCTCAGAAGCAGTGTGAGCTTGGGAAAGTTAGTTAACCTCTCTGCTCCATTTTTACCACTTCTCTAAAATGGAAATGATAACAGTACATATATCTGTCTCATGGGGCTGTCATGAGGACAAAATAGTTTGGTATTTATAATGTACCTAGAATCATGCTTGGCACATAGCAAGGGCCATATAAGGGTTTGCTAAAATAAATAATGTTTCCCCTAAGATGAACTTGGGAACCTGAGGTGGTTTAGCCTGGAAAGGAAGTCTTTTGGAAAAGACAAGAAAATCTCTCAATAACAAATATGAACTTTGCCTAGCTAACCACATGACACCGAGAAGAGGATCAAAGGAAATCAGCCAACAGGGCCCTTGTGTTATGGTTATTTGGGGTCAGTTCCATCAATTGACCCTTATTTATTTTGTTTCAGAAGAGGAGGATAAGGCTCCCCCAAGGGCAATGAGGCTTTGGTCCAGTGGTCCATGCAATGACAGGCTACTTAAACCACAGACCGAGGACTTCCCTGGTGGTGCAGTGGATAAGAATCCACTTGCCAATGCAGAGGACATGGATTCGGATGCCTGGTCCAGGAAGAGTTCACATGCCACGGAGCAACTAAGCCCGTGTGCCACAACTCCTGAGCATGCCCTCTAGAGCCCCGAACCACAACTCCTGAGCCTACGTGCTGCAACTACAGACGCCCCTGCACCTAGAGCCTGTGTTCCCCAGTAAGAAAGGCCACCGCAGTGAGAAGCCTGTGCACGGCTAGCCCCTGCTCACCGCAACTAGAGAAAAGCATTCACGCCTCAATGAAAACCCAGGGCAATCGAAATAATAAGATAGATAGACAAATGATGAAGAAAAGAAAACTACAAATAAAGAGGACGGCGCCACCCCCTCAGGTCTGGGGACTCTGTGCTGCCTGGTACAGTAAGGCATACCTAAGGACGCCATCCTTCTCTCTCTTTGCCATCTCAGCCGCTCACTGCCTGCCTCCCCCAGTAGTGGGGTACCTTTTTCCCTTGGTGATGGGCACACAGGCGGCAATATGAACTCTGGCCAGCCAACCTGCTGAGTGGGAATCTCCCTGGATCACAGTTAATGCCTCCCTTCCAAAGAGCCCATGCTCCAGCCATCACTCATGGGTGGAGAGTCCCTGCCACCTCAGTCCCTGTGGCTTTTTTGTTGGCATATTTAGCCCTCTGCTCAACGAAAATGGGTTGTGTGCAGCATGAAAGCCAGAGAAAGGGAATAAAAATGGGGGATATCCAAGGTGATCTGATAAAGGTTAAACGAATTACTAGAGCTAGAATTGCTCTTGGTGTCAGCCTCCACTTTACTGCTCCTTTTTAGCTAGAAGTATTTGTGGTTCAGCCTGTCAGCAGTCACTCACTGCTTTTTCATCAGATGGTTTGCCCTGACCCACTTGCTGAAAGTTGCTTGGGCAAAGAATCTTTCTCTCCACTGACTTAGATGCAAGCTGCTGGTGGTAGAACCATCAGAGGGTTTCCATAACCCTCCCCGCCCCCCCACCCCACCGCTTTGTTCCCACTGTGTCTCCAGAACTATCCCCTCTCCTGGCACTCGTGAGCCCCACTGGCTGTGGCCTGCACACCCAGTCAGTCTCCAATTTCCCCCATATTCCTCATTCCAAATGTCTTCCATTTGCTCTCCATTCCTGGCCAGTGCACATTCCCCAGCCTTTGTTGGGGTTATTTTAAGACCTTCCTAGACCCTAAGCATTCTTACTTCTGGAGGCTCCACCCCACATCAAAGCAGACATCCTAAACTGCATTCACTTCCCATCATTGAATATAATTTCCATCTAATAACAGAGGAATTGAGTTGCATATGACTGACATATGACTACTTTTTATAGACATTTAATTAAACATTTAATTGTAATTTTAAAGCTTTCTTTTTATATTTTAGAACCAGAATTTTTTTTAAAAGGAAGACACTTTTTTCTGGCCCCTGAGATTCTGATCTTGGGATTTGTCAGCCTCCATAACTGCATGAGCCAATTCCTTGTAATAAATCTCTTTCTTTTGGGTTCTGTTCCTCTGAAGAATCCTAACTAATATGGTACCTCAAGCCTTCAGTCTCTCATCACACATTCTACTCTGGGACTTCTGCAAACATCATATGTCAGGAAACAGACTGTGGAGGAGAAGGTTTCCAACTGCAATTCCTTCCTTCTCTCAGGAAAAAAATGAGGCATTAATCACAGTATTATTCTTTTATTCTATGTTTAAAAAAAAAAAGAAAAGAAATGCTAGCCCAAATTTTAGCTGGCAGAATTAGAATAAGAGTTTCTACCGAATCCAGTAGAAATGTGGGGCGGGGTGGGGGGTGGGGTGGAAACAAGGTAGCAAGAGGTAAGAGAAGTAGTCATCGTGTCTGTTACTTGGAGTTTGGGGTTGACTTTGAGGCTCTTTGTGTTTCTGTGTAATGTGACTAGGATAGGTCTCTACTGAAAATTAAGGCAGGGCAAATTACAAACTCCATCAACAAAATCAAATATAATGTATGTGTAATAATTATGTAATAGATGTGTTGCAATTGACTAGCTGACATGTTATTGCTTTTTAACAGATATTTTGATAAGTACATTTAATTGTGGCTACTTTCGGTTCTTCTAGTCAAACAGAGGACAGAGACGTAACTTAGCGCAAGAGGTACTAGCTGTGTGTGTAGGAGGCAGAGGCACATTTGACCCCCGACATAGCAAGTGTCAGAGCCCTTTTTACTATCTTGTTGGTGGGGAAGGCAGTGTTATATGACCCTCAGAGGAGAGAGGATCCTGGTCTTCATTCTCAGCTCACAGTTTTGGTTTAGCACCTAAGATAGTATAGCTTGGTCTGATGACCAGGATTATGCTCATCGTTTTTCTACACTGAGACAAATACAAAAGGCAAAGAAAGAAGGCGGCTTGCCCAAAATCACCCAAGTGATGATGTGATGAAGAGGTGAAGGAAGACAGTTTTACTCACTTCTGCTACATGTACGTGCATATACTACTCCTGACCTTCACAACAATCCTGTGAGGTGCATGCAGTCACCCTCCTCTTATGATTGAAAGAACTAAGAACAATTGATTAATTTGACCCTAGTCACATGTTTCTAGTGCTTGAGATGAGATTTAAACCAATATCTGCTTAGCTCCAGGTTTCCCTGATGGCTCAGATGGCAAAGAATCTGCCTGCAATGTGGGAGATCTGGATTCGATCCCTGGGTTGGGAAGATCCCCTGGAGGAAGGCACAGCAACCCACTCCTGTTCTTGCCTGGAGAATCCCCATAGACAGAGGAGCCTGGCAGTCTACAGTCTATGGGGTCGCAAAGAGTCAGACATGACTGAGCGACCAAGCACAGCATACTTAGCTCCAAATACTTCGGCCACCTGTTATGAAGCGCCGACTTACTGGAAAAGACCCTGATGCTGGGAAAGACTGGAGGCAGGAGGAGAAGGGGAGAACAGAGAATGAGATGGTTGGATGGCATCACCAACTTGATAGACATGCGCTTGAGCAAGCTCTGGGAGATGGTGAAGGATGGGAAGCCGGGCGTGCTGCTGTCTATGGGGCCGCAAAGAGCCAGACACGACTGAGCAAGTGAACAACGGCTTAGCTCCAAAGTCTTCACGCTGCTGTGGGAGATGTTTCTCTTTTCCCATCTGTTCACAAAAATAAAGCGTGCCTGAGCTGACTATCCAGCAAGCTAACCTCTCTTCCATGAAACTGTGGATTATCCCAGAGTAAGTAGTTGGAGGAGAAGCATTTTTTTAGAAGCTTCTGGACTTCAGCTGTCATGGTAGTTACTGAAGGCTGACACCATGCAGCTCTCGTTGGTTTAACTACCGGGGAGCCTTGAAATTACCCTCCACCCCTCTCCAAGGTCATACTTCACAGTCTGCAAACTGAAGACTGGGCTGCTCTAACTCCGACTCGTGTCTTTCCAGCACTGCCTGCACCACTTCTGACTGGGGAAGGCTGTGTTTTTAAACATACTTTTTCATTCTGACTGTCTCTGCCTTGCCCTGTCTGATCAGGCCAAGCTGTGGCCACAGTTGTGTATAATTAGTCAACTTCACTCACTGTCTCTTCTGTTTACGGTTCTCTGCCCAATTCCAAGTGACAAACGGCTCTCCAAAGCCATGGGCTTGACCCCAGATGACCCTGTGTTTGATTGCCTTCATCTCAGCACATGGGTCAGCACTCAGAGATTCCCATAGCCCTTGCTCAGTCGGTAATTAATTTCCATGTGAATTCATGGGCCAGTTGGCAGAACTGGGCCACTGGGCACATTGACAGCACAGACAGGAGGCAGCCTATGGCAGCCACCACATTAGAGTAGGTCACCAGAATGTTTACTTCCAACAAAGACCCATACTTAAGGGACATTGCCCACCCAGTGCCAGGAAGGCAAAGCACCTACTAAGAATTCACATCCCGGGGTTCTCAAGAAAGACTTCTCCTGAAAGCAGAAATTCAATGAGCAATTCTCAAAAAACAGGACAGGAGTTTCCCCAGTGTTCTTTTCAACCTTTCGCTTGGTTTCTGTGCTAGCTGATGCCAATCAACTATCAACAAATGAGGAATAGTGCTTGGGTCACACCTCTGATTTCCATCTGCTAGTGTATACATCATTAATACCCTCACTTTAAGAGCTATTAGTGTATCAAGGCAGAGTTTGTTCAAGACCAGTCAAGTGCAGTGAGGAGGAAAGTGTCCTAGATAAGAGTTTGGAGGGCCTGGGGCTTAGACCGAATTCAGTTTCTCATGTGATGTGTGCTTCCGCAGCCCCTTCACCTGTGGCCTCAGCTCCTACTTTTGTGAAAGGAGGAGGAGGAGAAGGAGAAAAAAGAAAAGGGGCGTGAAATAAAAAGGAAGCAGGGAAGGAGAGTAAAAAGGAAGGAAGGTTAGGAGGGAAGGAAGAAAAGAAGAAAGAAGCTGAACTAGATAAACATTCAAAATTTCTCTCCAGTTTCCCACTTTATGTATTTCAAGGCTATGTTAGCAGGTGCACAAACATTTAAAATTGTTATATTCTCTTGATGAATTATCATTTTGAAGTGACTTTATCGTTGGAAATACTTTGTATTAAAAAGTTTTTAAATTTTTAATTTTTTAAATTAAAACTTTTAAAATTTAAATTTATTTTAATTGGAGGCTAATTACAATATTGTATTGGTTTTGCCATACATCAATTTTTATCATTTTTGGCTCTGCCGGGTCTTTATTGCCACATGCAGGTTTTCTCTAGATGCGGTGAGCAGGCTTCTCGTTGTGGGGGCAGAGCAAGGCTCTAGGGCACAGGCCCAGTAGATGTGGTGCATGGGCTTAGCTGCTCCTTGGCATGTGGAATCTTCCCAGACCAGGGATCAAACTCGTGTCCCCTGCATTGGCAGGCAGATTCTTAACCACTGGGCCACCAGAGAAGTTCTAGAAATATTCTTTGTTCTGAAATTTACTGACTATTAATATAATGATTCCAAATTTCTTTTGCATGGTATTAAGATTGTATACATTTTCCCATCTTTTTTATTTTTGACCTATTTGTGCTTCATATTTAAAGTACTTTTCTTTTGGTGTAACACAGGGAACTATAGTCAATATCTTACAATAATCTATAATGGAAAATAATTTCAAAAATAACATGTGTATATGTATAACTAAATCACAACAAAAAAAGAATTCTACTTTTTGAAATTTAATAATGTTTACCTTTTTTCCAGTTTTTCTAAATGTCTTATGGATATCTAACAATGTATGAGATGTGAAATTTTAAATATATTTGTGTAGGATATAAGATTAATATAAATACAAATCTATTATGGGGCTTCCCTGGTAGCTCAGATGGTAAAGAAACACTTGCAATGCAGGAGACCTGAGTTCAGTCCCTGGGTTTGGAGGATGCCCTGGAGAGGAGAATGGCTACACACTCCAATATTCTTGCCTGGAAAATTCCATGGACAGAGGAACCTGGTGAGCTACAGTCCATAGAACTGCAAAGAGTCGACACGACTGAGTGAATAACACAGAAGTCTATATTTGTTATTAATGACATCATTAAAGATGATTTTTTGTGCACTTGATAAAAGATTCTCAGAGAAATGTTTAAAAAATAAAATAAAGTGGTCTAGTATTTGTATATAGAGAAGGAAATGGCAACCCACTCCAGTACTCTTGCCTGGAAAATCCCTTGGATGGAGGAGCCTGGTAGGCTCCAGTCCATGGGGTCACTAAGATTTGGGCACGACTGAGTGGCTTCCCTTTCACTTTTCACTTTCATGCATTGGAGAAGGGAATGGCAACCCGCTCCAGTGTTCTTGCTTGGAGAATCCCAGGGACAGCAGAGCCTGGTGGGCTGCTGTCTATGGGATCACACAGAGTCGGACACAACTGAAGTGACTTAGCAGAAGCAGTATTTGTATATAGCTTAGGTATATCTTCCTACACACTTTAAATCATCTCTAGATTACTTTTGATACCTAATATTAATACAATGTAGACTTTTCTAGTACTTCAGTTGGTAAAGAATCCACCTGCAATGCCAGAGACCCAGGTTCAATTCCTGGAGTAAGAAGATCCACTGGAAAAGGAATAGGCTACCCAATCCAGTATTCTTGGACTTCCCTGGTGGCTCAGCTGGTAGAGAATCTGCCTGCAATGCAGGAGACCTGGGTTTGATCCCTGAGTTGGAAAGATCCCCTGGAGAAGGGAAAAGCTACCCACTCCAGTATTCTGGCCTGGGGAATTTTATGGACTGTATAGTCCATAGGGAAGCAAAGAGTCAGGCAGGACTAAGTGGCTGTCACTTTCACTTTCATTCAGTTCAGTTCAGTTCAGTTGCTCAGTCATGTCCGACTCTGCGACACCATTAATCGCAGCACACCAGGCCTCCCTGTCTATCACCAACTCCCAGAGATCACTCAGACTCACGTCCATCGAGTCCGTGATGCCATCCAGCCATCTCATCCTCAGTCGTCCCCTTCTCCAACAGCCCCCAATCCCTCCCAGCATCAGAGTCTTTTCCAATGAGTTGATACTTCGCATGAGGTGGCCAAAGTACTGGAGTTTTAGCTTCAGCATCAGTCCCTCCAAAGAAATCCCAGGGCTGATCTCCTTCAGAATGGACTAGCTGGATCTCCTTGCAGTCCAAGGGACTCTGAAGAGTCTTCTCCAACATCACAGTTCAAAAGCCTCAATTCTTCGGCTCTCAGCCTTCTTCACAGTCCAACTCTCATATCCATACATGACCACGGGAAAAACCATAGCCTTGACTAGACGGACCTTAGTCAGCAAAGTAATGTCTCTACTCTTCAATATGCTGTCTAGGTTGGTCATAAATTTTCTTCCAAGGAGTAAGCGTCTTTTAATTTCTTGGCTGCGGTCACCATCTGCAGTGATTTTAGAGCCCAAAAAAATAAAATCAGCCACTGTTTCCCCATCTATTTCCCATGAAGTGATGGGACCAGAAGCCATGATCATCATTTTCTGAATGTTGAGCTTTAAGCCAACTTTTTCACTCTCCTCTTTCACTTTCATTAAGAGGCTTTTTAGTTCCTCACTTTCTGCCATAAGGGTGGTGTCATCTGCATATCTGAGGTTATTGATATTTCTCCTGGCAATCTTGATTCCAGCTTGTGCTTCTTTCAGCCCAGCGTTTCTCATGATGTACTCTGCATAGAAGTAAAGTAAGCAGGGTGACAATATACAGCCTTGACGTACTCCTCTTGCTGTTGTTCCATGTCCAGTTCTAACTGTTGCTTCCTGACCTGCATATAGGTTTCTCAAGAGGCAGGTCAGGTGCTCTGGTATTGTAAATGTTATATAAATAGTTGCAATTACGATATACAGTCTCAAAAACAACAGAATGATCTCTATTTGTTTCCAAGGCAAACCATTCAACATCACAGTAATCCAAGTCTATGCCTCAACCAGTAATGCTGAAGAGGCTGAAGTTGAATGGTTCTATGAAGACCTACAAATCTTCTAGAACTAACACCCAAAAAAGATAACTTTTTCATTATTGGGGACTGGAATGCAAAAGTAGGAAGTCAAGAGATACCTGGAGTAACAGGCAAATTTGGCCTTGGAATACAACATGAAGCAGGTCAAAGGCTAACAGAGTTTTGCCAAGAGAATGCACTGGTCATAGCAAACACCCTCTTCCAACAACACAAGAGAAGACCCTACACATGGACATCACCAGATGGTCAACACCAAAATCAGATTGATTATATACTTTGCAGCCAAGATGGAGAAGCTCTATACAGTCAGCAAAAACAAGACCGGGAGCTGACTGTGGCTCAGATCATGAACTCCTTATTGCCAAATTCAGACTTAAATTGAAGAAAATAGGGAAAGCCACTAGATGATTCAGGTATGACCTAAATAAAGCCCCTTACGATTTTACAGTGGAAGTGAGAAATAGATTCAAGGGATTAGATCTGATAGACAGAGTGCCTGAAGAACCATGGACAGTAGTTCATAACATTGTTCAGGAGGCATTGATCAAGATCATCCCCAAGAAAAAGAAATGCAAAAAGGCAAAAATGGTTTTCTGAGGAGGACTTGCAAATAGCTATGAAAAGAAGAGAAGTGAAAGGCAAAGGAGAAAAGGAAAGATATATCCATTTGAATGCAGAGTTCTAAAGAATAGAAGGAAAGATAAAGAAAGCCTTCCTCAGTGATCAGTGAAAAGAGAGAGAGAGGTCTCTTTAAGAAAATTAGGGACACCAAGAGAGCATTTCATTCAAAGATGGGCACAATAAAGGACAGAAATGGTCTGCACCTAACAGAAGCAGAAGATATTAAGAGGAGGTGGCTAGAATACACAGAAGAACTATACAAAAAAGATCTTCATGACCCAGATAATCATGATGGTGTGATCACTCACTTAGAGCCAGACATCCTGGAATGTGAAGTCAAACGGGCCTTAATAAGCATCACTACCAACAAAGCTGGTGGAGGTGATGGAATTCCAGTAGAGCTATTTCAAATCCTAAAAGATGATGCTGTGAAAGTGCTGCACTCAATATGCCAGCAAATTTGGACAGCTCAGCAGTGGCCACAGGACTAGAAAAGGTCAGTTTTTATTCCAATACAAAAGAAAGGCAATGATAAAGAAAGCCAGTGCCAAAGAATGCTCAAACTACTGGACAATTGCACTCATCTCACGTGCTAGCAAAGTAAGGCTCAAATTCTCCAAGCCAGGCTTCAGTAAAATGTGAACCACGAACTTCCAAATGTTCAAGCTGGATTTAGAAAAGGGAGAGGAACTAGAGATCAAATTGCCAACATCCATTGGATCATCAGAAATGCCAGAGAATATCAGAAAAACATATACTTCTGGTTTAATGATTATGCCAAAGCCTTTAAAAAATTCTTCAAGAGATGGGAATACCAGATCACCTTATCTGCCTCCTGAGAAATCTGTATGTAGGTCAAGAAGCAACAGATAGAACTGGACATGGAACAATGCATTAGTTCCAGATAGGGAAAGGAGTAAGTCAAGGCTGTATATTGTCACCCTGCTTATTTAACTTATATGCAGAGAACATCATGTGAAATGCTGGGCTGGATGAAGCACAAGCTGGAATCAAGATTGCCAGGAGAAATATCAATAACCTCAGATATGCAGATGACACCACCCCTATGGCAGAAAGTGAAGAAGAACTAAATAGCCTCTTGATGAAAGTAGAAGAGGAGAGTGAAAAAACTGGCTTAAAATTCAACATTTAATAACTAAGATCATGGCATCCAATCCCATCACTTTGTGACAAATAAATGGGGAAACAATGGAAACATTGAGAGACTTTATTCTGAGGGGCTCCAAAATCATTGCAGATAGTGACTGCAGCCATGAAATTAAAAGACTCTTGCTCCTTGGAAGAAAAGCTATGGCCAATGTAGACAACATATTAAAAAGCAGAGACAGTACTTTGCCAACAAAAGTCCATCTAGTCAAAGTTTCGTAGTCATGTGTGGACGTGAGAGTTGGACTGTAAAGAAAGCTGAGCACCAAAGAATTGATGCCTTTTAACTGTGATGTTGTAGACAACTCTTGACTGTCCCTTGGACTCCAAGGAGATCAAACCAGTCAATCCTAACTTTTTCATTATTGGGGACTGGAATGCAAAAGTAGGAAGTCAAGAGATACCTGGAGTAACAGGCAAATTTGGCCTTGGAATACAACATGAAGCAGGTCAAAGGCTAACAGAGTTTTGCCAAGAGAATGCACTGGTCATAGCAAACACCCTCTTCCAACAACACAAGAGAAGACCCTACACATGGACATCACCAGATGGTCAACACCAAAATCAGATTGATTATATACTTTGCAGCCAAGATGGAGAAGCTCTATACAGTCAGCAAAAACAAGACCGGGAGCTGACTGTGGCTCAGATCATGAACTCCTTATTGCCAAATTCAGACTTAAATTGAAGAAAATAGGGAAAGCCACTAGATGATTCAGGTATGACCTAAATAAAGCCCCTTACGATTTTACAGTGGAAGTGAGAAATAGATTCAAGGGATTAGATCTGATAGACAGAGTGCCTGAAGAACCATGGACAGTAGTTCATAACATTGTTCAGGAGGCATTGATCAAGATCATCCCCAAGAAAAAGAAATGCAAAAAGGCAAAAATGGTTTTCTGAGGAGGACTTGCAAATAGCTATGAAAAGAAGAGAAGTGAAAGGCAAAGGAGAAAAGGAAAGATATATCCATTTGAATGCAGAGTTCTAAAGAATAGAAGGAAAGATAAAGAAAGCCTTCCTCAGTGATCAGTGAAAAGAGAGAGAGAGGTCTCTTTAAGAAAATTAGGGACACCAAGAGAGCATTTCATTCAAAGATGGGCACAATAAAGGACAGAAATGGTCTGCACCTAACAGAAGCAGAAGATATTAAGAGGAGGTGGCTAGAATACACAGAAGAACTATACAAAAAAGATCTTCATGACCCAGATAATCATGATGGTGTGATCACTCACTTAGAGCCAGACATCCTGGAATGTGAAGTCAAACGGGCCTTAATAAGCATCACTACCAACAAAGCTGGTGGAGGTGATGGAATTCCAGTAGAGCTATTTCAAATCCTAAAAGATGATGCTGTGAAAGTGCTGCACTCAATATGCCAGCAAATTTGGACAGCTCAGCAGTGGCCACAGGACTAGAAAAGGTCAGTTTTTATTCCAATACAAAAGAAAGGCAATGATAAAGAAAGCCAGTGCCAAAGAATGCTCAAACTACTGGACAATTGCACTCATCTCACGTGCTAGCAAAGTAAGGCTCAAATTCTCCAAGCCAGGCTTCAGTAAAATGTGAACCACGAACTTCCAAATGTTCAAGCTGGATTTAGAAAAGGGAGAGGAACTAGAGATCAAATTGCCAACATCCATTGGATCATCAGAAATGCCAGAGAATATCAGAAAAACATATACTTCTGGTTTAATGATTATGCCAAAGCCTTTAAAAAATTCTTCAAGAGATGGGAATACCAGATCACCTTATCTGCCTCCTGAGAAATCTGTATGTAGGTCAAGAAGCAACAGATAGAACTGGACATGGAACAATGCATTAGTTCCAGATAGGGAAAGGAGTAAGTCAAGGCTGTATATTGTCACCCTGCTTATTTAACTTATATGCAGAGAACATCATGTGAAATGCTGGGCTGGATGAAGCACAAGCTGGAATCAAGATTGCCAGGAGAAATATCAATAACCTCAGATATGCAGATGACACCACCCCTATGGCAGAAAGTGAAGAAGAACTAAATAGCCTCTTGATGAAAGTAGAAGAGGAGAGTGAAAAAACTGGCTTAAAATTCAACATTTAATAACTAAGATCATGGCATCCAATCCCATCACTTTGTGACAAATAAATGGGGAAACAATGGAAACATTGAGAGACTTTATTCTGAGGGGCTCCAAAATCATTGCAGATAGTGACTGCAGCCATGAAATTAAAAGACTCTTGCTCCTTGGAAGAAAAGCTATGGCCAATGTAGACAACATATTAAAAAGCAGAGACAGTACTTTGCCAACAAAAGTCCATCTAGTCAAAGTTTCGTAGTCATGTGTGGACGTGAGAGTTGGACTGTAAAGAAAGCTGAGCACCAAAGAATTGATGCCTTTTAACTGTGATGTTGTAGACAACTCTTGACTGTCCCTTGGACTCCAAGGAGATCAAACCAGTCAATCCTAAAGGAAATCAGTATTGAATATTCATTGGAAGGACTGATGCTAAAGCTGAAACTCCAGTACTTTGGCCACCTGATGCGAAGAACTGACTCATTGGAAAAGACCCTGAAGCTGGGAAAGATTGAGGGCAGGAGGAGAAGGGAATGACAGAGGATAAGATGGTTGGGTGACATCACTGACTCAATGGACATGAGTTTGAATAAGCTCTGGGAGTTGGTGATGGACAGGGAAGCCTGGTATGCTGCAGTCCATGGTGTTGCAAAGAGTCAGACACAACAGTGACTGAACTGAAATGAGAAAGAATATTGCTGTCATTCTTACCCTATGCTCCTCAGGGTCTTTCTTCTCTAGCTTTTAACATGTTTTTTTGTTTAACATTGATTATTATGTTACTTCAGTCTAGTTTTCTTCATGTTTCTTATGCTTGGGGTTAGTTGCCCTTCTTGGATCTGTGGGTTAATAATTTTCATCAAATGTGTAAAACTTTCAGCCATTATTTACTCAAGTATCTTTTCTTTTTCTCACTCTTTCTTGTGGGAACTCCAATTACAAATATTTTAGGCTCCTTAAAATTTTCCCACTGATCACTAATGCTTATTTCATTTTTAAAAATTATTTTATCTTTCATCATTTCATCGTGGATAGTTTCTTTCTATGTCTTCAGATTCCCAAATGTTTTCTTCTGCAACATCTAATCTGCTGTTAATCTTCATATATTTTTATCATATACTGTAGTTTTCATATCAAAGAAGGCAATGGCAACCCACTCCAGTACTCTTGCCTAGAAAATCCCATGGATGGAGGAGCCTGGTTGGCTCCAGTCCATGGAGACGCTAAGAGTCGGGCATGACTGAGCAACTTCACTTTTACTTTTCACTTTCATGCATTAGAGAAGGAAATGGCAACCCACTCCAGTGTTCTTGCCTGGAGAATCCCAGGGACGAGGGAGCCTGGTGGGCTGCCGTCTATGGGGTCACACAGAGTCAGACACGACTGAGGCGACTTAGCAGCAGCAGCAGTTTTCATCTAAATGGTTTATTTGAGTCTCTTATACCATCCATGTCTTTAACCATTGAATATATGTTCTATGTTATAATTACTATCTCTATGTCCTTGACTCTTCATTTTAACTTATTTGTCAGTTTTGGGTAAATTGCAGTTGAGGGGTTTCTCTTTCCCCAATATGGGTCATAATTTTATGCTTTTTTGCATGGCTGATAATTTTTATTTAGATGTCAGTCATTGTAAATTTTACCTTGTTGCTGCTGAATATTTTTATACTCCTATAAACTGAGCTTGTTTAAGGGCACAGTTAAGTCAAATGGAAAGAATTTGACCTTTGGGGTATCTTGCCTTAAGATTTGTTAACAGGGACAGAGCGTACTCCCTATAAAACTAATTATTTTCCACTTTGAAGGCAAGACTCTTCAGTGTACTAAAAAACTCACAAAACTCAAAGAAAGTAATCCAATTTTAAAAAGCAAAAACACTGAACAATTGAACATACAATTCTCTTATCTACCAAACTATATATATGGAAAAAAGGCAGATAAACATGTGCCCAACACCATCAGTTATTAGAAAAAAGCAAGTTAAGATCATAATGAAATGCCACTACATGTCCATTAGAATGGCTAAAAAAAATTAAATGACTGTATCAAGTGTTGGTGAGGATGCAGAAGATTAAGAACACTCTAGCACAGATGGAGGGCATGTAAAATGGCATAACCACTGGCAGTTTCTTAAAATTTTAACCATGTAGCTATTCCACTCTTAAGTAATCACTCTAGAGAAACAAATGAGTACATGTCACTCACAAAGAATTATACATGAATGTTCACAGAAGTTTCATTTGTAACAGCCCCCAGACTGGAACCAGCCAATGTCCATCAACAAGTGAACAAACAACTTGTGGTTACCTACACAATGAAATACTCCTCATCAATAAAATGGAAAGAAATATGGACACACTTTACAACTTGAATAGACTGTAAAACAATTATGCTGAGAAACCAAACAGAATAAGAGTATATGCTGTATGATTTCGTTTTTATCACATTCAAACATATGCAAACTGCTGTAAAAGAAAACATATCTATATTTCCTTGAGGGCCTGCGGATGGGGGCTCTGGAGGAGAAAGGAAAAATAGGAGAGAGGATTGCAAAGGAGCATACGAAACCTTATGGGGGAGGTAATGGATATGTTATCTTGATTGCAATGATGATTTTAGGAGACACACATATGCCAAAACTTACCAAATTGTATACCAGGTTTTTTTTTTTTTAATTTTTTTGGCCATGCATGTGGGATCTTAGTTCCCTGATCAGAGATCAAACCTGCACCTACTGCTTTGAAAGTGTGGAGTCTTAACCACTATACTGTGAGAGAAGTGCCTGTATACTTTAAACATGTGATGTTTACTGTGTTTCAATTATATCTCAGTAAATCTGTCAAAAAAAAATAAGAGCTGATAAAGTGGGCTTCCACTGTCCAATTTTAGGACAATCTATGCTAAAAGATTAATAATACTGGCATTGGATAGAATACAAAAATTATCCTTGAGTCCACAGTGACATCAAAAAAGAGAGAGAGAAGTAGGAGGAAGAAAATGTGATGGGCTCTCTTCCTTACAAAAGAATGGTAGCCAATAAGCACAAAAGGAATGACAAGATCAGAAAATCACTATTTATGAGCTCTCAGTTTAATAATGGATCTAGGTAAGGCTGAACCATAGATGCCAAAATATTAGATGAAAGCAGCTCTATTATTAGCCTACTCTCAAGGTAAGATTAAACTCAACATATATACTGTACATAAAAGCATAAAAAGTACATAATACTTCAGGAGGATTTCTAACAAAAAGGTCAAAAAAGGAGGGTAGCTGTAAACCTTTGACACATAGAGATCAGATTCAGGTGGCTGGAAAAGTCATTACATGGGAGATAACTATCCTGACCCTACCAGTTAAATGATAACAAATTTGTGTGCCCAACAAGCCCTGAAAGTCTTTGGATAAAGGTTGCTGTATCGTCAAGGGAGGAGGTGCAGATGCTAACATTTGGAAGTTTCCTGGAGTCCATGGAATCAGTCAAGTCCCAGGGATGTGTGTCAGGTGTGGGCAGCTCTGTTTTATTTATTTATTTTTATTTAATACTTCATTCTATTTTACAATACTGTATTGGTTTTGCCATACATTGACATGAATCAGCCACTGGTATACACAATCTCCCAATGCCGAAGCCCCCTCCCACCTCCCACCCCACACCATCTCCCCGGATCATCCCATACACCAGCCCCAAGCATCCTGTATCCTGTATTGAACACAGACTGGCACTTCATTTCTCATAGTGTATGTTTCAGTGCCATTCTCCCAAATCATCCCACCCTCTCCCTCTCCCTCAGAAGCCAAAAGTCCGTTCTATACCTCTGTGTCTCTTATGTTGTCTCACTTATAGGGTCATCATTACTATCTTTCTAAATTCCATATATATGTGTCAGTATACTGTATTGGTGTTTTTCTTTCTGGCTAACTTCACTCTGTATAATTGGCTCTAGTTTCATCCATCTCATTAGAACTGAGTTAAATTTATTCTTTTTAAGGGCTGAGTAATACTCCATTGTGTATATGTACCACAGCTTTCTTATCCATTCATCTGCTGATAGACATCTAGGTTGTTTCCATGTCCTGGCAATTATAAACAATGGGCAGCTCTGTTTTAACTGCTCTTTAAACAGTTCATCTGTTTGTCATTCAGTTCAGTTCAGTCACTCACTCATGTCTGAATCTTTGCAACCCCATGAATCGCAGCACGCCAGGCCTCCCTGTCCATCAACAACTCCCAGAGTTCACTCAGACTCACATCCATCGAGTCAGTGATGCCATCCAGCCATCTCATCCTCTGTTGTCCCCTTCTCCTTCTGCCCTCAATCCCTCCCAGCATCAGAGTCTTTTCCAATGAGTCAACTCTTCGCATCAGGTGGCCAAAGTACTGGAGTTTCAGCTTTAGCATCATTCCTTCCAAAGAAATCCCAGGGCTGATCTCCTTCAGAATGGACTGGTTGGATCTTCTTGCAGTCCAAAGGACTCTCAAGAGTCTTCTCCAGCACCACAGTTCAAAAGCATCAATTCTTCGGCACTCAGCTTTCTTCACAGTCAAACTTTCACATCCATACGTGACCACTGGAAAAACCATAGCCTTGACTAGATGGACCTTAGTTGGCAAAGTAATGTCTTTGCTTTTGAATATGCTGTCTAGGTTGGTCATAACTTTTCTTCCAAGGAGTAAGTGTCTTTTAATTTCATGGCTGCAATCACCATCATTATTGGGTCACAAATACAATTACTTGATTCATAACTGAATTCCCACTAGATTGTATGTACCAAGAAAGAAAGAATCTGGTCCCTACTTGCTCCTTAGAATTTAATAGGGTGCCAGGTGTACAGTAGGAGCTAGTTAAGAACTTCTGAAATGAATGGATGAATGAATGAGTGAATGAATAGAGATAGCCGATGTGTAGTCAATATCATTTAAAAAATTTTTGTGTTTTATTTTTACCTGAGGATAATTATTTTATAATAACATGATAGTTTCTGCCATACACCAACATGAATCATGAATACATAGTCCTCTCTGTCTTAAACTTCCCTCCCTATCCAGTCCTCTAGGTTGTCACAGAACACCAGCTTTGGTTGCCTGTGTCATATAGCAAATTCCCACTGGCTATCTACTTTATATTCAGTAATATATGTGTTTCATAGCTACTCTGTCAAATCATTCCACCTTCTCTCTCTCCTACTGTGTCCAAAACTCTGTTCTATATGTCTGCATCTCCATTGCTGTCCTGTAGATAGGTTCAACAGTACCATCTTTCGAGATTTCAGTATCATTTTAACTGAACTTCCTTGTGCTACAGCTAGCTACTAGCTACCCTTGTAAGCTCCATGTGGCAGAAACCTGGACTCTTCTGCCACTGATTTAACTACAATCTCTAGAATAGCAGGGCTTCCCTGGTGGAGCTAGTGATAAAGAACCTGCCTGCCAATACAGGAGACTTAAAAGACACAGGTTCATTCCCTGGGTGGGGAAGATTCCCCTGGAGAAGGGTATGGCAAGCCACTCCAGTATTCTTGCTAGAGATCCAGTGGACAGAGAGGCCTGGCCAGCTATGGTTCATAGGGTCGCAAAGAGTCGGACACAACTGAAGCGACTTAGCACAGGCCAGCACACACCTAGAACAGTGAGTGGGCTTCCCTGGTGGCTCAGACAGCAAAGAATCTGCCTGAATGCAGGAGACTCAGGTTCAATCTCTGGGATGGGAAGATCCCCTGGAGAAAAGACTGGCTAACCACTCCAGTATGCTTGCCTAGAGAATTCCATGGACAGAGGAGCCTGGTGGGCTACAGTCCATGGGGTCACAAAGAGTCAGACACAAATTGAGCAACTAACAGTTTCACCTTTTCTTTCACTTTCCTTGAACAGTGCCTAGCACATAGTATGCCTTCAATAAATGTTTGCCGAACTTAGAGTGGTTATCTCCGTCACACTGAAAACTTTTTGAGGGTAAAGACAGTCTTTGAAATCCCTTCAGTGACAAACACAGAGCCCTGCATATGCAGGGGCTCATTAATTATGTAAGAAAGAGCAAATACATGAATGATGAATAGTTGAATCTCATCCATACTCTCTAACCAAACTGAGAGAAGACCACAAACATTCCAAGGAGAAGCAGATCAGAGAAGGCGGAGATGGAAAGGGCTTTGAGAGACAGGCTGGTGGCTGTGCGGAAAGAAGGCCAGGCTGGTGGGGGTCTAGCCTGCAGGCAGAGGACTGGACCCTGCAAGCCTAACTCACTGTGGTCCTCTCCTCTCTGCAGCCCCTAGAGTTGGACACCTTCTGACTTTGCCAGGAAAGTGCCACCCACAAACTCCTACTTTGCCTCCAGAGAGTGTCCACGGTCAGTGTTTCCTATTCGGCAGCCAGGCTGACTGAGCTCTTGGCCAAAGGGCTCCCCAAGGAGAGCTCTGTGGAGCCCAGCAAACAGTGGGGGGAGCGGTCATCTTTACTTAGTCTGTGAGAAGAAACAGTCCAGAAAAAGAAAGACCATCACCTAGAGAGCCATCAACACCCCAGGATTCTTTTTGGAGCTTTGAATCTGAAAGTGGAGGTTTAATTAAAGCACCAAGCAAATTTAAAGAAAAAAGTAAAGCAGATGAATCCAAGCTAACCTTTCTGCTAATAAGCTTACAATTTAAGGGACTGTTACACTCTGAAATGGGGCATATCTGGGGGAATCACACAATTGTATTGCTCATACAACCCTGTAATTTGTTGTGGACACAGTGCTGCCTGCGGCTGCATCCCAAATCTCATTAGAGAAAATGCTGCCAAAACAGGAAACTTCTATCTATGATCAGAGCTACAGACAAGGGCTCCCTCGTGTAAGTTACTCTTTAAACAGCTGCATTCCAATACGGCGAAAGCACTCTTTACCTAGAGTTTATAGTCCTGAGTCTGAATGCATCCAAGCTCTTAAATTCAGAGTTTCTAGCAAGAAGAAAAGGCAGACCACCACCTTTCTCCATCCCCACCTGCAACCCTATGAGAAAGCCCTGGCAGACTAAGAAAAAAAAAAAAACAACCCTTGCTACCCAATCTGTGGATCTTCACCCAGCAGCAGCATCACCTGAGGACTTTTAGAAATGAAAATCTTTGTGACCATGAATAAGGCAATGGTCTCAGATATAACACTGACATCACAAGCTACAAAAGGAAAAGTGGAGGACTTCCCTGATGGTCCAGTGGTTAAGAATCTATCTGCTAATGCTAAGGACAAGAGATTGATCACTGATCCAGGAAGATTCCACATGCCCAGGTACAACTAAGCCCATGAACCACAACTACTAAAGCCCACATGCCGAGAGCCTGTGCTCTGCAACAAAAGAAGCCACTGCAACCAGAACCCCAGCACCGCCACAAAGTGGAGCCCCCGCAACTAGAGAAAGCCGTGTGCAGCAATGAAGACCCAGAGAAGCCGAAAACAAATCAATCAAAAATTTTTTAAAAAGACTAATTCCAAAATAATGTGATATAAAGTTTAGATGTAATTCAGGAAAGAAGTGCTTCTATTTTTTAAAAAAAGGAAAAATCAGTAAAGGAAATATCATCAAGTTTATGCCTTCAAAGAACATTATCAAGAAAGTGAAAACAGAAGCTCCAAAATGCGAGAAAATATTTGCAAATCATGTATCTGATAAGAATCTAATATCTAGAATATATAAAAAACACAGCTCAACAATAAAGACAACCAGTTTTTTAAATGTGCAAAGGATTTAGATAGACATTTCTCTAAAGAAGATATATAGATAGCCAAATAAGCACATGAAAAGATGCTCAACATTAGTTATTAGGGAAATGCAAATCAAAACCACACTGAAATGCCGGTTCATACTCACCAGAACGACTATCGTAAAAAAAAAAATCAGACAATAGAAAGGAAGACATCCCCACATTGCTGATGGGGATGTAAATGTAATGTGGTGCATCCACATTAGAAACTAGTTTGGGAGTTCCTCTGCCGTCTATGGGGTCGCACAGACTCGGACACGACTGAAGCGACTTAGCAGCAGCAGCAGCAAAAAAGTAAACCATAGAGTTACCATGTGGCCCAGCTATTCCACTCCTAGCTATATCCACCAAAACTGAAAATATATGTACACACAGAAATGTGTACACAAAGTTCCGTATTACCATTATTCATAATAGCCCAAAAGAGGAAACAATTCATTTGTTCATTAATTGATAGATAGGTAAACAAAAATGTGGAATATTCATACAATGGAATCAGTCATCAAAAGCAATGAAGTACTGATAGATGATACAATATGTAGGAACCTTAAAAACATTGTTTAGCAAAAGAAGCTTAACACAAAAGGCAACATGTTGAACCATTATTTGTATGAAATGTCCATAATCGGCAAGTCCACAGAGACAGAAAGGGGTTTAGAGTTCATCAGAGACTGGAGGGAGTGGCTGTCAATGGGTACAAGGTCTCCTTTGGGGTGATGAAGAGGTTCTGGAGTTAGATGGTACTGATGTTTGCACACCTTACGAATATACTGAAAGTCACTGAATGCTGCACTTTAAGTGGCAAATCATATGGTGAATCATATCACAGTAAAAATTATGAAAGAAGAAAAAAAGCTTAAGACTGTAACCCAGACTTCCTGTGTTAATATCTGTATTTTAATAAGATTCTCATACATTACGAATGCACGTTAGTGTTTGAGAAGCACTGCTCTGACACGCTGATTCTCATATTTGGCTGAAATTTTGAATCACGCTGGGAGTTTTCGAAGCTGTTCCCTGATCTGGTGAGATATCTTTCTGTATCTTATCTGCTCAACTCACATACAAGCCCGTGAGATGTGGGAGATGGACCTCATAGCCCTTGACATTTAGTTGCTGAATGAAAGAGAAACAAGAAACTTAAACAGAACCCAAAAAGGCTATGAACAAAATTGCCCAAATTTGCCATTGCCCCACATCCCTGCAGAGCCCCCACCTTCAACTCCAGATGGCCTCAAACTGCTGGAAGTTCCTCTGCCCCTTTTCAAAAGCCTCAAAAACAGAGTCCCTCATGGGCTCTACTCTTGCCATTATTCAAACACAGGCTATGTTTAAATAAGCACTGCTTGCCTATATTCAGATTTCAAAGTGGGCTTCCCCTATCCAGATGTTACTGCTTATGTGACTGTCTTCATTCAGAGAAACACTGTGGAGGACCCAGCCTCTGAGCCCTCTTCTGTAACTCACCACTCGGCTGCTCTCTTTAAAAAAAAAAAAAAAAAGACTGTTTTTGATGTAAAACACTAGTTCGTCTCAGAACTGTGGCTTTCCTCCTTGCTAAACTTTCTCCATGCTAACCCTACCCAGCCAGAAGGCTAATGGAATTGCTGGAACCACTTACCCTCCATTAAGATGCTAACCTGTTTCATAGGGGTGGGAAGAGAGATATCGATGAGGTAAATGGACTCAGAAAGAATGAAAGATTGTAAAGACATCACCCTTTGTGTGTGTGTGTGTGTGTGTGTGTGTGTGTGTGTGTGTGTGTGTGTATCTGTGTGTGTTGGGGAGGGGAGGCACTGGTATGCAGAGAGGAGGCAGGGAGATTACAAACATATTTTGGCAGCATTTTCACAAAACAAGGAATCCCCAGTCTGCTACTTGATTAAATCTGGATCACATTTGGTTTACTTTAATATTGACTTTGAGAGTCTTGCATGAGCACCATGCAAGACTGGATTGGAAGTCAGCGTCACATGGGGCCATGTGTGCCAGTTCAAGTTCAGTCGCTCAGTCGTGTCTGACTCTTTGCGATCCCATGAATCACAGCACGCCAGGCCTCCCTGTCCATCACCATCTCTCGGAGTTCACTCAGACTCACGTCCATCGAGTCAGTGATGCCATCCAGCCATCTCATCCTTGGTTGTCCCCTTCTCCTCCTGCCTTCAATCTTTCCCAGCTTCAGAGTCTTTTTCAATGAGTCAACTCTTCACATCAGGTGGCCAAAGTACTGAAGTTTCAGCTTTAGCATCATTCCTTCCAAAGAAATCCCAGGGCTGATCTCCTTCAGAATGGACTGGTTGGATCTCCTTGCAGTCCAAGGGACTCTCAAGAGTCTTCTCCAGCACCACAGTTCAAAAGCATCAATTCTTCAGCGCTCAGCCTTCTTCACAGTCCAACTCTCACATCCATACATGACCACCTGTCTCTTATACACATCTATCAGGTGGCCAAAGTACTGAAGTTTCAGCTTTAGCATCATTCCTTCCAAAGAAATCCCAGGGCTGATCTCCTTCAGAATGGACTGGTTGGATCTCCTTGCAGTCCAAGGGACTCTCAAGAGTCTTCTCCAGCACCACAGTTCAAAAGCATCAATTCTTCAGCGCTCAGCTTTCTTCACAGTCCAACTCTCACATCCATACATGACCACAGGAAAAACCATAGCCTGGACTAGACGGACCTTAGTCGGCAAAGTAATATCTCTGCTTTTGAATAGGCTATTTAGATTGGTCATAACTTTTCTTCCAGGGAGTAAGCATCTTCCAATTTCATGGCTGCAGTCACCATCTGCAGTGATTTTGGAGCCCAGAAAAATAAAGGCTGACACTGTTTCCACTGTTTCCCCATCTATTTGCCATGAAGTGATGGGACCAGATGCCATGTGTGCATCTCTCTCTTATTTTTTAAAGTTTGCTATGATTAGATCAACTGTTGTTTAGTCACTAAGCTGTGTCTGACTCTTTTGCAACCCCATGGACTACAGCTCACCAAGTTCTTCCATCCAAGGCATTTTCCAGGCAGGAATACTGGAGTGGGTGGCCATTTCCTTCTCCAGGGGATCCACAGCTCCTGCCATGTCTTCCGTATTGCAGGCAGATTCTTTACCATCTGAGCCCCTGGGAGAGCCCTGTATCAGCTATGAGCTTTTATAAAAATAAACACTTTCAAGTAAACACTAATCACTTCCCCACCTTAAGGTAGTGATTCTTCTGATGTCCTTGTGTCCTTTTCAGGCTGTGAAACAGAACATCTGGATAGGCTCTATCTGATCTGATTTCAGAACACAGGCCCGGGGGCGGGAGTTGGTGGGGAAGGGTACGCCTGTGGGGAGAGCAGTCAGGTAGAAAACTCACTGATTCAAAATAGCGAGGTTCATAGTCCGGCTGCATCCCTCATCACCCTTTATCACTGGGACAAATCACATTAACTTTCCCAAGTATAGGCTTTCTCCTCTAAAGGAAGTATAGCATGCCTAATTTCCAGGGAGGATTAGTGGTAATATGTAAAAGTAGAGTTATAATCTGTAATTTTCCCTGGTTAGCGCTTAACTGAGGCATACAGCCCACTGGCTATCTCCGTGTTCCACCTCGCCATGTTGTAAATGCACACGCACAGTGTCTCCACCAGTGTGTGTACTTGAGTATTCTTGCGTCACAGATCAAAAGGTTAAAATAAATTTTCTTCTTTAAAGTAGCAGAAGGCGTGGCCATTGCTCTGACAGAGAGCAGCTGCATAGAAGACTAATGGCAACAGCAGTGACAATGGCATTTCCTATGTGTTGAACTAAGCACTCTTCACGCCTCAGAGCAGAATTTCCCAACCTCGGCACTACTGACATCAGGGCCAGCCCTTCTTTGCTGCGGGGCCGGCTGGTGTCTTGTAGGACGTACAGCAGCTTCCTCTCTGGGCTGGATGCCAGTGCTGACCTCTCCACCCCACCCAACTCGTGATGTGACCCCAGAAACACTTCCAGACATTGCCAAAATATCTGCTGGGGGCAAAACCACACCCCACTGAGAACCACTGACTTAGAGCATTTAATATTCACAACAAAAGGAAGAGGCTAGAACAACTGGTGTTTCCAGCTTGGAATTGAAGAAGCGGAGCATCTGAGCAGCTAAGTGAGGGTCCAGATGGGTCTGGACCCTACAAGGCTGGAGAAGCATTGCTTGGACCATCTCTGGTCTCCTCTGTAGAGGCCTGGGGAGTGGGGAAGGGACAAGGGGAAGAGCAAGGTGTACTTTCAGGAAGGGAGATAACTGGTTCCGATGTCAGTACCTTCCCAGGCTGGTGATGGAGGTAGACACGCCTGCCTAGCTCAGGGCAGCCAGTGAAGCCTGGTGGGACCAAGGCGAAGAGGTATCCAGGAGCCGTGATGAGAGAGCAAGCAGCTCAGGCAAGAGAGCTAGCTAAGGCGTTGAGTGCTGCTCATCACCTGATGTTGGGAAACTTAGCTGAGATCTGGCTGTGGAGGAGGTGGCCTTGGGTGACCCTGCAAAGTTAGTCAAGAGTTTCTAACAGGGCTTCCCTGGTGGCCCAGTGGTTAAGAATCCACCTTGCAATGCAGGGGACTCTGGTTCTACCTCTGATGTGGGAAGATCCCACATGCCTCAGGGCAACTAAGCCTGTACTCCCTAGAGCCTATGCTCCCTAGAGCCTGTGCTCCACAACAAGAGAAGCCACTACAATGAGAAATCCATGCAGCACAACCAGAGAGTAGCCCCACTCGCCACAATTGCACAGCCAAAAAAAAACAATATTTTTTTAAGTTTCTAACAATCTGCATTAATATATTATGAAGGCCATGTATATGCTATTATTATTTTAGATTAAAAAAAAAACTTGCATAGGAAAGTCAGGTTTAATTCCTTAAAAGCATTTCTAATTCCAGTTATGGATTAAAATAAAGCATCACCTTATGATAAAAGTTCTGCAAAAGAGGACCAAGGATTCTGGGCCCTCCTCCTTTGAAACAAGCTTGAGATCCTGGTAATGCTTAAAATTCTCCAAGCCAGGCTTCAGCAATACATGAACCATGAACTTCCAGATGTTCAAGCTGGTTTTAGAAAAGGCAAAGGAACCAGAGATCAAATTGCCAACATCCACTGGATCATGGAAAAAGCAAGAGAGTTTCAGAGAAACATCTACTTCTGCTTTATTGACTATGCCAAAGCCTTTGACTGTGTGGATCACAATAAACTGTGGAAAATTCTGAGAGAGATGAGAATACCAGACCACCTGACCTACCTCTTGAGAAACCTGTATGCAGGTCAGGAAGCAACAGTTAGAACTGGATGGAACAACACACTGGTTCCAAACAGGAAAAATCCAATGCTTTGGCCACCTGATGTGAAGAGATGACTCACTGGAAAAGACCCTGACGCTGGGCAAGATTGAAGGCAAGAGGAGAAGGGGACGACAGAGGATGAGATGGTTGGATGGCATCCCCAACTCAATGGACATGGGTTTGGGTGGACTCTGGGAGCTGGTGATGGGCAGGGAGGCCTGGCGTGCTGTGGTTCATGGGGTCGCAAAGAGTTGGACACGACTGAGCAACTGAACTGAACTGAACTGAACTGAGAACAGTGACTGAACGGTAGCAGTGACTTAGTGGGAGATAGGCATTTGACTGAGGGAAGAACAGGTCTGTGCTTCCCACACAAAAGGGGTACAGCCATCACCATCAAATCTCCAGAACCGGGCCAGGATGTGAAGGCCTATGGCCATGAGACAGCCATCAGCACAGAGGATTTAAAGGCTGACCCTGCCTTAGAAATTTCCAAATGTGAGACAGCCGAGGCCCACTTTCCATAATGAAAGGGGAGAACTGATCTCTCGAGCCAATTATAGAACACATGATAATGGTAAAAATGTTCCTTTTCACCTTGTTAAATTGTGAAGTAACTTCATTTCTGCTTGGAATTTTTTTTATTGCAACATTAAGCTTGGAATGACAGTAACTTTTTGAAATTTGTGAGACACACTGTCCCTTCTAATAAATGGTGGCATAAAATGAGCCTAGGGTAAAATGGCTTGAGGAAAACTGTTGACCTTGGGTCCACTGCAGATTGCTGCCTGGGACACAGAGTTCACCCATAATAACACTATTATCATTACAGTTAGTGCCTTCAAGGGGTCTTAAGTGTTTTCTATTTTCTCCTTTTTTTTTTTTTAATTGCGACAAAATTTTTCCTCTGCAAATCCTTGTTCTTGCTAACTGAAAAGTAATG
>SJYC01015547.1:0-12555 GCA_006408675.1 Madoqua kirkii
GAGATTAGTCATTACATTATACATTAAAATATAGATGAGGAATCACAATAAAAAATTATGAATTTCTGAAAATAATTTTAACTTTTGAACAGTTTTTTGTTTGTTTGTTTGGGTTCCAGCTCTTATAGCAAGTTATTTTTGTTTTTGTACTTCCCAGCATTTAATTTCAGTACTAACCTCACATCTGGATCTGTCTTGCTTTCTTAACTTTTCTAATTCCTTCATCATGATTAATTCATTTATTTAAGGAAAATATTGAACTGCTCATATTTGTGTGTGCTCTTAAATATATTCTATAAGGAGGCAGCATATAAATAAGCATAATAAAACTGATCCTAGAGAAAGGCACAAGTTTCAATGTTTCTGAAATCTTTGGTTTGGAGGAAAAGGCTAAGACCAGTCTACCACAACATAAGCTCTCCAGGCATCAAAACAGATCAAATGTGCCGAAATTACTATTTATTTCCTAGATCCATCTTGAATCCTCAAGGGTATACTAAAGATTACTACTCTGTCCATATTTAGATAAGGAGACTTGTAGACTAGAAATTAATCTTAACTAAGAACTTCTTGATTTTGATTTGTATACCGCCTGAGAAGAGTAGATAAGCAAGCCACCACTGCAGGATCATTGTGGTTGTTGCGTGCAAATTTGTATGGTTTAGCTTTCTAATACTCACAAATGCCTATTTTAGACATGCTTGCTGCTGCTGCTGCTGCTAAGTTGCTTCAGTCATGTCCAACTCTGTGTGACTCCATAGACGGCAACCCTACAGGCTCCCCCATCCCTGGGATTCTCTAGGCAAGAATATTGGAGTGGGTTGTCATTTCCTTCTCCAAAGCATGAAAGTGAAAAGTCAAAGTGAAGTCGCTCAGTCATGTCTGACTCTTAGCGACCCCATGGACTGCAGCCCATCAGGCTCCTCTGCCCATGGGATTTTCCAGGCAAGAGTACTGGAGTGGGGTGTCATTGCCTTCTCCAAGACATCCTTGCAATTTAGCCTAAGTAAGTAGAGTCTATTAATAAAGTCTAGTCAAAAACTTGTGCCATTTGGAGTGATATGGTTGAACCTAGAGACTGTCATAGAGAGTGAAGTCAGAAAGAGAAAACCAAATATCATATATTAACACATAATTGTGGAATCTAGAACAATGGTACAGATGAACCTATTTACAAAGCAGAAACAGAGACACAGGTGCAGAGAACAAACATATAAACACCGAGAGAGAAAGAAAAGGGTGGGATGAATTGGGACATTGGGATTGACCTGTATACACTACTTTGTATAAAAGAGATGACTAATGAGAACCAACTCTATAATAAAGTGAACTCAATGCTCCATGGTGAAAAAGAGGGGCTATATCTATACATAGAGCTGATTCACTTTACTGTACAGCAGAAACTAACACAACATTGTAAAGCAATTAAATTCCAATTAAAAAAAAATGTTGATGACAAACCAAAAACAAAACAAAACAAAAGTACTGTTGAATGCTCCCTCTTAACTTTCAAGGGAAATAACTGCTTTTTCCTAAGCCTCTTTTTACTGTAGAGCTAATTATTGAACTTTCTATTATAGAACAGAGAGAACACTGGCCAGTCATGATCACTAAAGGTAAAATGATTCCCAAGAGTGATGCAATGTGAAGACATAAGCAAAAACATTATAAGGACTAAATTAGGACTGAAACTTTCTGTACAAATCTCCTGCTGTGCCTCAGTATGAGACCAAGTTATAGGGGCAGGTGACCTAATGTCTTGTAAATCAGTATTAGTCCTTTTTTGATACATATTCCTGGAAAGAAGTTAATCCATTACTAATCATTAGATCCTTTTTCTTTATTAATATAGAGAAAAATACTTTAAATTTTTCTTCAAAATATTTCATCTCACCAATGCGAAATTTGGCAGTTTTCCAGTAATAGTCACAGTATAAAACTGAGACTTAGTAAGGGATAAGGTGTGTGTGTGTGTGTGTGTGTGTGTGTGTGTGTGTGTGGAGCCAGGGATGGGACCATTCTTTTTTATTCTATTTTATGTTATGTTTCAAAAATCACCTATCCAAAGAGGCATGTCAAAATTTGAAACAATGATAATGAATGAGTTCATTTAGAGCAAGACTATTTATTAAAAAGAGCATATGACTGAGCTTTTTCAATCTGCTTGCCCCTCTGCTCACCCCCCAACACGATATACACCTTTTAATGAAAAAGAAGCATTTGTTGCCTTTGTTACAGATCAAATATCTAAGGCAGAATAAAACTGATTTCTTTGCTACTATAAAGATATAAGATAGGGAATGATTTTATGTCAGTATCACCTGTGCCACACCCAAAAAGAATAGGCTGTCTTCAGGCACTATTTTTAAGGTATTCTTCTTACCCAGATGGACTCCTCAGGGTATTAGAATTCTAGGTGCCAATTAGTCAGGTCTACCACATTCAAGTACTTTTCACCAAAGCTGAAGCAGTCATTTTAGCTAAGAATTTCATTCGTATAAATTACACCAAGCAGGGCTTTTTGTGATAATAGCAGAAGACAAACTATCGAATAGACTATGAATGATGTATTAGCATTAACATAGCTTATTAACTTAGGTGGCATTAAAATAAGATAGTTACAGTGCAGATGTAATATAAACATCAATTCCTTCTCACTAGTTTATTGAATATTTTTAAAAAACAAAAGGAACTGGTTTTGTGCTACCTTTGCCTAATATTTCCCCCCTCATTTATTCATTTTGTGTGATCTGTTGACTATATTCTCTGAGTATTTCATATCTTACAAGTTTCCACACCAATCCATGTTAGATAAATCACTCTCTCTATTTGCAGCTTTTGCCTAAAGTTTTAACATTAAAATAAAAAATTATGATCAGTTGTCTTTGTGTAAATCTTGTCACTTATGTTACTGCACAAATCTGTACAAATATTAAAAGTTAGTGAACTTCATTTTCCTAAAATACCTTCTTTAAAACATTTTGTTGCAGCTCTTTGCTAATATATGAAAGGTAGTATTTTATAGGGGTCAAGGAGACCACCTTTAAACAGAACACATGTAAATAAATTAACATAATGCTCACTCCATAGTGAGTTCTCAAAAAATATGAATTGTTATTAATAAATCATTCTAGTACAAAATTCCTACTCTAAATTCTCTGTAACTTAATGTAGTTTCTTAATCTCTCATAGCAAAGAATTTCCATAATCATGTCTGCTTGATATGACACATTAATAGGAAACATTGGTATATAGATTAAATGAAATGATCTGGTAGAGTATTTGAAACATTGTTGGTAGACTCAATCTTCAATCTGATTCCTGTTTCATGTAACTAAACATCTCTTTATCATGTAGTTATTTAATACCAATGTAATGTGTGATATTTATGAGCATAGAAGGAAAGATCTAGATGCTTAGTAGACGATAACACTAAAGTGAGTTTCTAAGACAAGTGTATTGTTAGGCAGAGTAGATGTCAGTTTATAGGCAGAACAGAGGCAAAACTACTTTTGAAGGCTAGCCAGTAATGTCACTTGTTCTCTACTAGGGAAAAAGTAAACAATAGTGTAAGTCTTGTCAAGATCCTAAATGTTGATTTGGTTCAGTGCTTTCTGTCCTGTGTGCTCTAGAATTTTCTCAGAGAAAAGGATAAAACTGAGAAGCACTGAATTGTGTTGACCTTCAGATAGGTCTCAAAAGACTTCAAAAGGTAGGAGAAAGTAGACTGATTCAGGCTGCAGCCTGCCCAGTATGAAATGACCAGTAAGTTTGTAGATTTACTTCTTACTCTAATAATCATTACATATTTTAGGCCCACTGTGTACTTTATATTGCACTCAAGGAGCAATTCCTAAACTCAAAGAACTTATAATTGACTTGGGATGGTTAAATGTATATCATTGAAGCAACAATCAGAAACATGAAACAACATATACTTGAGCATTATACTTTGCAGTATACAATATAGGTAAGAATTCAGAGGGGCCAGTACTTGGTGAACAATGGGGTGGTGAACAAAGAGTGGGCTATATAGGAAACAGGGCCCGAGTTAACTGATAGAATTTGAAAAGCAGAGGAAAAAGAAAAATGTTCATTTGTTTTATTGATGCATTAAATAGACACTTAAATAGCACTTAGTATGTGAAAGTCACTCAATCCTGTCAGACTTTTTACCACCCCATGGACTATACAGTCTGTGGACTTCTCCAGGCCAGAATACTGGAGTGGGGAGCCGTTCCCTTCTCCAGGGGATCTTCCCAACACAGGGCAGATTCTTTACCAGCTGAGCCACCAAGGAAGCCCAAATGAGTGTTTGAAAGTGAAAGTAAAAGTGGCTCAGCTATTTGCCACCTCATGGACTGTAGCCTGCCAGGCTCCTTTGCCCATGGAATTCTCCAGGCCAGAATACTGGAGTGGGTAGCTTCCGGGAGCCAGGATCCATGGTAGGTAGTCTTTTCCTTCTCCAGGGGATCTTCCCAACCCAGGAATAGAAGCCAGGTCTCCCACATTGCAGGTGGATTCTTTATCAACTGAGTCACCAGTCATTATAATAAACATCTCATTTAATCCTTATAACAAATATATCATTCCCATTTTACAGTTGAGGGAAACTGAGGCACAGAGAAGTTCTACGTGCACATCAATGTGAAAATAAGAATATATATCTCGTCTAACAATGTGAATGTAAGTCTGACCAGATGCATCACGCATACACTAGTGGGAGATAAATTTGTATAGGAGAATGTTAGCAAGTATATTAAAGGTCAAGAAGAAATGTTTGTGTTGTTCAGTTGAAATCAATGATACTTTTTTCAGCAGTAGAGTAACATGATGAAGAGTAAGCTGAATAGCAGGGAACCCTGTCTGATGGAGCCAGTTGGCAAGGCCATTTTTTAGTCACTAAGTCATATCTAATTCTTTACAAACTCATGGACTATATAACACACTAAGTTCCTCTGTCCTCCACAATCTCCCAGAGTTTGTTCAAATTCGTATGCACTGAGTCAATGATGCTATTTAACCATCTCATCCCGTTTCCCCCTTCTTCTCCTGTTCTCAATCTTTCCCAGTATCAGGTTCTTTTCCAAGGAGTCAGCCCTCTGCATCAGATGGCCAAAATATTGGAGCTTCAACTTCACTATCAGTCCTTCCAGTGAATATTCATGATTGATTTCCTTTAAGTTGACTGATTTGATCTTTTTACAGTCCAAGGGACTCTCAAGAGTCTCTTCATGGATAACAGCCTTTTTGTAATGGAAGGGCTTACATACATAACTCAATGAAGCTATGAGTCATGCCATGCAGGGCCACCCAAGATGGGCAGGTCGTAGTGAAGAGTTCTGACAAAATATGATCCAGAGGAGAAGAAACTGGCTATGTCTCCATGGGAGAATCCCATGAACAGTATGAAAAGGCAAAAGGTTATTAAGATAGGGAAAAATTAGTCAGAGAAGCTAACTAAAAGATTTAATAATCCATGCATGAGATAGCAAGACCCTGGATTAGAGTGTTAGTGGAAAAAGAGAGACTAGTGTCAGGAAAATAGAGAAAATCAACAAAATTTTTAATAACCTCAGTAGGGAAGACAAAGAAGAGGAAAAGGCAAGCAATGGTTTTGAGTGTTAGTAACTAGGAAGAAGTTAGCAGTGCCTCTATCAAAGATAAGTATGTCAGAAGTCATTCTGTTGTTTTAGCAAGTGGTCTGCTTCTGGGACGAAGCCATAGGTAATTTTTTTCTCTGTGCCTGCCTCTCAAGCTCTGCCTCCTGAGTAGGCTGTTTGGAGCTGCAGCTTTTCCAGCTTTATTGCGCTGGCATGAGGGACTTGAACTCAGAGAGAGGAGGAGCATCCTGGAGTTGTGGATTGGGAATTCTCAAAGCTGGAATCGCGCTTTAGGAGCACGTTGTCTGGCTGTACACTGCACTGGGATGTGACTGCACTATAACTGGGATGCTTTCAGCACATTCTTCATGGGCAGTATTAGGCTCAAATTGCCAATTAAAGCTATGCACTCAGCCAAAGTAGATTTAACTTCTACACCTTTCTGCTTGGATTTTTGCCACATTTCACTGTTTCCTTCAGTGTGTTAATTGGCCCATGATTCCTTTTTGGATTCATTTTCCCTCTTGGCTGGCAAAAGCAAGTTAGCTATTTGTTTCCAGAAGGAAAAGGGCTTTTATAAGTAGCATCACCTATGTGATTTAATTTCTAGCCACATGATGAGTGAGGTTAGTTCATTCATACCTAATAAACGCTGGGGAATGAATGACTTGGTACAAGGGCTCTGAAAACTGCCTCTCCATTCCTCAGACCACTTAGTAAGAGAAATTTTCCCACAGGCAAGCTTGTCCTTTTCTCTTCTTTACCTGTAAACTTTTCTTCACACTATCTATAATGCTTGATTACTTACTGCATGCCTAATTATCACGGGACTGTTGATTTTCATTCTATGTCAGATAGATGATCTCTGTTTCAGCTGCTGATTGAAAAAAAAATAAATTAATTTGTAATAAACAAATCAATAGATGATAAATAGATGAAAGAGAACTACAAGGACCAAATATTTGTCTTACACAGCTACATTACACACATTAGTGTAATAGCAGATACTACTGTGTGGGCCTTACCAGCATTGGCTTAGGATTGGGACTCTTTGTTTAAGATTGATGATAGTTATTTCACTGATTTTTTTTAAGCTGCTTCAAGAGACACAAGTGAGATGAAAGGCTTATATTTAGAAGTATCTTTGCTTATATATCTAACGCAGGTACACTTTAAATCAAAATAACGTCTTATTATGTTACTCTCTTTTTAGGCTGAATAATGAAATAAGATGGGATATTTCACTTTGATGTTTTTCCTTTTGATTCCAGACTTTGCTTGGTTTGATGCCGTTAAGTTTTGGTTTCTCCACAGTGACCCACACTGATTTGTTGAGATTTGAGAATAAAATATCATGAAAAGATTTTTATTTACTTACATAGCCAATTCCTTACTTGCCTGCAGTTCAGAGTCCCTAGTCAAGCTAATGGGTATAAATACCTAAGACAAAGAAAGAGTGGAAGTAGAATTGGTAAATCCCTCTTTTGATAGTACAATTTGATTTAATAATTCATGTTTGATACATTGATGAAACTAAGAAAGTTTCTTGCCCACTGCTGAGAAAAGTGAGAGGAAAATGTTATTGTCCTGAAGGATATCAGCTAGGGTCTCTAAATCTTGTTTCAGTTGACCTGTAGTTGAGACGGATTGTTTAATTCTCATTCTGCCCCTCTGTGAAGCCCTCTCACTTATAAAACTGGTTTATTCTCATTAAAAATTTTCTCTTATACTAGGGAGAAGACTGAAGTCTTTGCTTAAGAATTATAACATGGGAAGGATGTGACATTTAGATCCTCAATCAGTAAAAGGATGAAAACTGAGCCATTGCCAACAAATGCATTTGGAATACATTTCTCCTCAAATGATATTTATCAAGTGTCCCTATATACATGGCGCCATGCTAAGTACTATACAATACAAATTAAATAGATGTGGTCCCTGCTATCTTCCAGTTTGCATCTTCCTTTGATTCAAATGCTGTAGCAGAGTGCTTAAAAGGGGCAAATCAGATCATGAAAATTGTATCTCTTTTCCTAAAGTAAAGGTTACTGAGGTTTCTCTTTATGTGCAAGGCTGGGTGGGGAATGCAGAAGTAAAGGGCAAGAGCACTCTCTATGCCTTGCCTCTGCTAATTATGTGCCAATGTGTCTAAGCATATAAGGCTTTAATGAAAAATTTCATAAGTAGTTTCTGGTTAGTACTAGTAGCTAAGAGAAGAAAATATTCATCTTTTTGGAAGACTATAGTTGATTAGTTGAAAAAGCAACTGCCCTCTATGCATTTTATGCTAGAATTTTAATACATTTATTTGTCTCTATTAAAAAAAAACAAGTAAGAAACATAGATATGCTCTCTGTTAGTCATAACCATGGAGTTATGAGTCTTATAGACAGTTTTTTGTTTGTTTGTTTGTTTTTTAAGTTACTTTGAGTGGTCATGCCTGTGGTATGTTTGGAAAAGTTCAAATTGAAGGTTAGAAGACCTGGATTTTAGTCATAGCTCAGACACTAAATAGCTGGTTAGGTAGGTCAAGTCATTCCACATCTGAGCTTCAGTATCATCTCAAAACTTTAAAAAATAAAAATAAATACTTTTCTGTTTAATATTCCATGGGGTTACATGTGAACTGACCACCATGTGGAATTTGCACATTCATTTAAGAGACTCATCTATCAATAACTTCAGATATGCAGATAACATCTTAATGGTAGAAAGCAAAGAGTAACTAACTAACCAGCCTCTTGATGAAAGTGAAAAAGGAGAGTGAAAAAGCTGGCTTAAAACTCAACATTCAAAAAAACTAAGATTATGGCTTCTGGTTCCATCACTTCATGGCAAGTAGATGGGTATATAAAGTGACAGACTTTTTATTTTCTTGGGATTCAAAAACACTAAAGAAGGTGACTGCAGCCAGGAAATTAAAAGCTGTTTGCTCCTTGGAAGAAAAGCTATGACAAACCTAGACAGCATATTAAAAAGCAGAGATATTACTTTGCCAACAAAGGTCTGTATAGTCAAAGTTATGGTTTTTCCAGTAGTCATGTATGGATGTGATAGTTGGACTATAAAGAAAGCTGAGAGCCAAAGAATTGATGCTTTTGAATTTTGGTGTTGGAGAAGACTCTTGAGAGTCCCTTGGACTGCAAGGAAATGAAACTAGTCAATCTTAAAAGAAATCAATCTTGAATATTCATTGGAAGGACTGATGCTGAAGCTGAAACTCCAAAACTTTAGCCACCTGATGAGAAGCGATTCTTTTGAAAAGATCCTGATGTTGGGAAAGGTTGAGAGCAAGAGGAGAAGGGAGTGATAGAGGATGAGATGGTTGGATGGCATCATCAACACAGTGGACTTGAGTCTGGGAGATAGTGAAGGACAGGGAAGCCTGGTGTGCTGCAGTCCATGGCAAAAAGTCTCATGGTTCAACTTAAAGTCTTGCTTTCTTGTCATCTATCATTTTAATATATTTTGCCTTATTGGTGATTCTTTTATTTGCTTCTCCAAGGCCCCACTTGTCTCAGTTTAGTTCAGTTGCTCAGTCATGTCCAACTCTTTGTGACCCAATGAACTGCAGCATACCAGCTTCCTTGCTCATCACCAACTCCCAGCAGCTGCTCAAATTCATGTCCATTAAGTCAGTGATGCCGTCCAACCATTTCACGCTCTATCATCTCCTTCTTCTCCTGCCTTCTATCTTTCCATTATCAGGGTCTTTGCCAATGAGTCAGTTCTTTGCATCAGGTGGCCAAAAGCATCAGCATCAGTCCTTCCAATGAATATTCAGGATTGATTTATTTTAGGATTGACTGGTTTGATATCCTTGTGGTCCATGGAACTCTCAAGAGTTTTCTCCAGTAACACAGTTCACAAACATCACTTCTTCAGCATTCAGGTTTCTTTACGGTCCAAATCTCACATCCATACATGACTACTGGAAAAACCATAGTTTTCATTAGACGGGCCTTTGCTGGCAAAGTAATATCTCTGCTTTTTAACATACTGTCTAGTTTAGTCATATATTTTCTTGCAAAGAGCATCTTTTAATTTCATGGCTGTAGTCGCCATCTTCAGTGATTTAGGACCCCAAGAAAATAGTCTTTCACTGGTTCCCCATCTATTTATCATGAAGTGATGGGACCAGATACCATGATCTTCACTTTTTGAATGTTGAGTTTTAACCCAGCTTTTTCACTCTGTTTCACTTTCTCAAGAGGCTCTTTAGTTCTTCTTTGCTTTCTACCATAAGGGTGGTGTCATATGCATATCTGAGTGGTATTTCTCCACTCAGGTATTTATTGTTATTTCCCCCAGCAATCTTGATTCCTGATTGTGCTTCATCCATATAAATTAAATAAATAGGGTGACAATATACAGCCTTGATGTACATATTCCTTTCCCAATTTTGAACCAGTCCATTGTTCTATGTCTGGTTATATCTGTCGCTTCTGCTTTGTGTGTGTGTGTGTGTGTGTGTGTGTTCTTTATATATACACATATACATATATATATATGTGTGTGTGTGTGTATATATATGTATATATTTTTTAACTTTACAATACTGCACTGGTTTTGCCATACATTGACATGAATCCGCCATGGGTGTACATGAGTTCCCAATCCTGAACCCCCATCCCATCACCCTCCCCATATAATCTCTCTGGGTCATCCCAATGCACCAGCCCCAAACATCCTGTATCCTGTATCAAACCTAGACTGGCGATTCGTTTCCTACATGATGGTATACATGTTTCAATGTCATTCTCCCAAATCATCCCACTCTCTCCCTCTCCCACAGAGTCCAAAAGTCTGTTCTATACATCTGTGTCTTTTGCTGTCTCACCTATAGGGTCATCATTACCATCTTTCTAAACTCCATATATATGTGTCAGTATATGGTGTTGGAGAAGACTCTTGAGAGTCCCTTGGACTGCAAGGAGATCCAACCAGTTCATTTTGAAAGAGATCAAACCTGGGATTTCTTTGGAAGGAATGATGCTGAAGCTGAAACTTCAGTACTTTGGTCACCTCATGCGAAGAGTTGACTCATTGGAAAAGACTGATGCTGGGAGGGATTGGGAGCAGGAGGAGAAGGGGCCGACAGAGGATGAGATGGCTGGATGGTATCACGGACTCGATGGACGTGAGTCTGAGTGAACTCCGAGAGATGGTGATGAACAGGGAGGCCTGGCGTGCTGCGATTCATGGGGTCACAAAGAGTCAGACACGACTGAGCGACTGAACTGAACTGAACTGAATACTGCATTGGTGTTTTTCTTTCTGGCTTACTTCTTCTTGACCTGCAGATTCCCAAGGAAGCAGGTAAGGTGGTCTGGTATTCCATTTCTTTAAGAATGTTCTGCAGTATGTTGTGATCCACACAGTTAAAGACTTTAGTGTAGTCAATGAATTAGATGTTTCTCTGGATTTTTTTCCCCCTATGATCCAACGGATGTTGACAATTTGATCTCTTTTCCTCTGCCTTTTCTAAATCCAGCTTGAACATCTGGAAGTTCTCAGTTCACATACCTGTTGGAACTTAGCTTGGAAAATTTTGAGCATACTTTGCTAGTGTGTGAAATGAGTGCAATTGTCCCACAGTATGAGCATTCTTTGGCATTGCCTTTCTTTGGGACTGGAAAGAAAATTTACATTTTCCAGTCTTGTGGCCATTGCTGAGTTTTCCAAATTTGCTGACATACTAAATGAAGTGCTTTCACGGCATCATCTTTTAGGATTAGAAATAGCTCAGCTGAAATTCCATCATTGCCACTAGCTTTGTTTGCTTCTTAAGGCCCACTTGACTTCACAGTCCAGTATGTCTGGCTCTAGGTTAGTGATCTCAACATCATAGTTCTCTGAATCATGAAGACCTTTTTTGTAGAGTTCTTCTATGTAGTCTTGCCACCTCTTCTTAACATTGTCTCCTTCTCTTAGGTCCATACTGTTTCTGTCCTTCATTGTGCCCATCTTTGCATGAACTTTTCCCTTGGTATCTCTAATTGTCCTGAAGAGATCTCTAGTCTCTCCCATTCTATTGTTTTTCTCTATTGCTTTGCACTTCCCACTTGTGGGTAGCTTCTTAAACAATGTAAATTTATGTTCTACATTTAAAATCTACTTTTTGTAAGATCTTAGTTGTCTGAAGCTACTATGAATGATTCATTTAAAGTGTACTGACCTAGGAGTTGGTGATGGACAGGGAGACCTGCCGTGCTGCAGTCCATGGGGTCTCAAAGAGTCAGACACAACTGAGTGACTGAACTGAACTGAACTCACTTTGGTATTACTGCAAACAGGGAGACAGAGTGGTGTTAATTTCATTCACTAGTGAATAAATGGCTTCTATTGCCATTTGGGATAATCTAGAACCGTGTGAAAGCATAGTTCACCTGAAAAGGTGTATCAGTTATTTTTGAATAATTTAACTGATTATCAGAAGGTGGAATTATGCAAGAACTATTTTGATATTTTAATACCTAAGTTCTACCATCCATGACTGGATATGGCATGTGCTGGTGTACTGAAACATCAACCTTAATCATTTTCACCTTCCCTTATTTAAAGTAGTACTCAACCAAGCTGGCAGAAATGAAGCTTACTGTTAACAAGTTTAATCAATTAAAATTGGAAATTCTCTTTTTTGCCAATATAGTATACCTCATGATGCATCAGTGCAGAGACAAAGAAGTCAGAAAATGTAGATTTCTTTTAAAACAAAGTGCTTAATGAATATAGATATTGATTATGCCAGTGTATTTAAAGAGAAATGAAGAAGTGGGATTTAAAGAGCAGTATAGTGTAGAGGAAGGGTGCTTAGTTTACCGCAGTAGTTTAGAGAATGCAATTTGGAATCAGACCAAACTGGATTTGAATCCTAGCTCCCTCTCTCACTAATTATGAATGTCTTGAGCATATTATCAGATTTTTATTTATCTACAAAAAATATGGAGAT
>SJYC01015553.1:0-15031 GCA_006408675.1 Madoqua kirkii
AAATAAAGTATCTCGTTTTTAGCATTCTTATTTTTTCTTCAAAGTATTTGAAGGCCTCTATTTCTAGTAATATCTCCAACTAATTATCCTAAAAAGTAGCATTCCACAACAAACTTTATTACACATATACATATAGATACACATACCACCCGCATATTCTGGATAAAACTTACTAAATATATTTTTTTAAAAATAGACTTCATTTTTAAAGCAGTTTTAGGTTCACAGAATATAAATACTTTTTGTAATCACCCATACAATCTCAAAAAATTAAAAAATAATATACATTCAGGTTGGCAAAAATGAAGACCAATAACAAATATAGTGATCAGGGCTAAAATTGTGGATTTGAGGAAGCATTTACCAATTTCAGTAAAATAGGTCTTTGCTTTCAAGGTTCACATAGAGAATAGAATATAGATGCTTTGCATCTAAACAAAATTTAGAATGCTCCAGTCTCAAGAATTTTAAATTTAAAATTCTAAATTTTTAAGTTTAAAACGCTCCAGTCTCCCTCCAAACATACACAAGTAGCCAGGGCCCTCAAAGTCCTGCATTGTCAATGAAAAAGTAGTCTAGAAACATTGTTCTATGTACAAAATGAAACACTGAGGGTAAATAGTATTTCTTAGCCTGATCTGGGTGAGAGAAAAAAAAAAAACATGCTTCTGAATATTCATAATCTCAAGATGATAAGTAAACATAAACATATCCCAGGAGAAGAAATGGCAAAATCTCCCTGAAGAAATAAACCTGGACCTGTCTCACAGGATCTCCAAGTTAAAATCCATTGACATGTGCTCACACTGCAAAATTACAAAACTGATAGGAAAATGACTTCTGCTGAGCTGAGATTGTTCAGAGCTAAAGAGAAAACTAGGGAACTGCAGGATACACTGGGGATAAAGAATATACCTGTGCTTCAGAGGGCTTCCCTGGCGGCTCAGGGGTTAAGAAGCTACCTGTCGTGCAGGAGACCTGGGTTTGATCCCTGGGTTGGGAAGATCCCCAGGAGAAGGGAATGGCTACTCCAGTATTCTTGCCTGGAGAATTCCATGGACAGAGGTGCCTGGCAGACTACATGTAGTGCCTGGGGTCGCAAAGAGCTGGACAGAACTGAGTGACAAACACTTTCACTTTCACACGCTTCAGAGATGGGCAAAGAGAAAGAGAAGAAAAGGTAGAGAGTTGTGTAGGAATAAAAATGCAAAAACAGAAAAAGAGACACCATAACGTTAGAAGAGAGCTCTGGGGAGAGATTCAGGAGAAGAAATGGCAAAATCTCCCTGAAGAAATAAACCTGGACCTGTCTCACAGGATCTCCAAGTTAAAACCCATTGACATGTGCTCACACTGCAAAATTACAAAACTGATAGGAAAATGACTTCTGCTGAGCTGAGATTGTTCAGAGCTAAAGAGAAAACTAGGGAACTGCAGGATACACTGGGGATAAAGAATATACCTGTGCTTCAGAGGGCTTCCCTGGCGGCTCAGGGGTTAAGAAGCTACCTGTCGTGCAGGAGACCTGGGTTTGATCCCTGGGTTGGGAAGATCCCCAGGAGAAGGGAATGGCTACTCCAGTATTCTTGCCTGGAGAATTCCATGGACAGAGGTGCCTGGCAGACTACATGTAGTGCCTGGGGTCGCAAAGAGCTGGACAGAACTGAGTGACAAACACTTTCACTTTCACACGCTTCAGAGATGGGCAAAGAGAAAGAGAAGAAAAGGTAGAGAGTTGTGTAGGAATAAAAATGCAAAAACAGAAAAAGAGACACCATAACGTTAGAAGAGAGCTCTGGGGAGAGATATCTATTTTCCCACCCATCTATTTTGTAACTCCGCAAACTTTAATTTCATTTGGGCCCATCCCATTTACGAAACATCCTCTTCTTTCACAGTACATGTTTTCCAGGAGGGCTTATTAAAGTAATTTATTTCTTGGACCTAATCCTTCTTGACTAATAAAAACTTGAAAAACTTAGAATTGCACAACTCTTTTGGTAAACAAGATTTTTCTCATTCCAAAGCAAAAAGCACTGGTTGGTAACACAGCATTATCTAATTTTACACTATCTTGTTTCAGGCCCTGGATCAAAGCAGCTACTGCCTCTGTCATTCAAGCCATTTTTAAAAATTATTATGATTTTTGACATTCAAAAAGAAGGAAAATATTTGTGCGTGTGTGGCAGGTCTAGAGACTGAAGTACATTTGGACCTTTTGAACCGCCCTGCTGTTAAATCTTACCTAAATGCACTGCCTTCCATCCCCACACCGGACCTCTGGCTTTTTATCTCTCCATCTGCAAAATGGCCTGAAGCCCATCAAATAGCAGGACTTGCCTAAGGATGTGAGCTCCAAAGCATCTCCTCGGGGAAAGGGTAGAGGCAGCCGCCTCCAGGGAATGATTCAGCACTTAAGCTGCTGTAAGGAGACAGGCAACAAAAGCATCTATCCATCCATCTCCAAAGAAGAGATGCCTCTCAACTGTGCTTCCTACCGTGATCCATTTCTTTTGCTCTTTAATGGCTGCAGAGCCCGCAAAAGCATGACAGGTCTTATCAGCGTTGACAGCTGTCTTGAGGAAACAGCAGGCAACCTACAACTTCAGCCGGCGTCCTGTGCGGCAACCTCCTTGGGTCCTGCCAGGGTTCGCAGAGCTGAGTCTGATCAGCCCTCAAACAGAGCCCCTCCTCGGTGACTGTGAACAGGCTGTGAAGGGCGGGGTTCTTTCTGTGCAAGGAGCCGGAGTTTCAGATTATGATGAGACCACAATAATTGGAAGCTGGATGGTGACATTTAGGGCTGATAAAACAGTCAGTGCGAATTCAAGTATTTATTTCTGGTATCTCTATGTTCCTGGCAATGGAATAGCCACTGCAGGGGAGTCAGAAAGGAATTAAATCGCAGTCATGCCTATTAAGCCACATAGAGTCGGAGGTGTTCCATCTCTTAGCACTTGGCAGTCCTTCCCTAGAGGGCAGTCACATATTCTAGCCTTCTCTACCCTCTCCTCCACCTGCCAACCTTCCCATGACCCCTTCTTCAACTACAAACATTGCTCTCTTTTTTGCCCCAGAAACTTCTTGTAAAAGTAATTACATTGAATGTTCCTTCTATAGATAGAAAGTGCATGTTCCCTCAAAAATTCTTGAGTTGAAATCCTATAACTCCCAAGGTTATACTGTGATGAGTCATTGGGAGGTGATTAGGTCATGAGGGTGGGGCCCTCTGGAATGGGATTAGTGCTTTACAAAAAGGGCCTCAGATGGCTCCTTGGTCCCTTCCGTCCTGTGAGGACGCAGCAGGGAGGCGCCATCTGACCCAGAAAGTGAGCTCTCGCCAGAATAGAGCATACTGACCCCTTGAGCTTGGACTTCCCAGATGCCAGAACTGTGAGAAGTAAATTCCTGATGTTTCTAAAATACCCAGCATATGGTATTTTGTTCCAACAGTGCAAAAGGGCTCAGACAGTGCCCCTACCTTCACCAGTTCACCTTTCAAACTACAAAATTCTCTTCTGCCTCTGTCATGTGCTGGAACTGCTTGTCCTGAAAGAACTGTCTTCCTTGCGCAGCCACAGACTTCATCTTCATATCCCTGCCCCGTTCAGGGTGTCCTCTCACTCCGAAATCTCTGCTTCCATGGCCCCAGAGGTGGTTCTCTCTTTGAAGCTCTGCCAGGCAGCTTTCTCTAACAGAAATGGAAAAGGCACAGACTAAGAGAGATCTAGAGCTTCCAAAGTGGTTTAGTGGTAAGGGATCTGCCTCCCAATGCAGGAGTCACAGGAGACACTGGCTCAATCCTGGGGCCAGGAGGGTTCCCTGGAGGAGGAAATGACAACCCACCCCAGTATTCTTGCCTGGAGAATGCCACAGACAGAGGAGCCTGGCATGCTATAATTCATGGGGTTGCAATGAGTTGAACCCAACTGACGCACCTGAGCATGCATGCGTGAGACAGATCTAAGGACTATCCCTGGTTGTGACATGAGGGTCATGGGTGAATTAACTTTCCTAAGCCTGAATGCTCCCTCGGTATAAAGCCATTTATAATATCCCCTCTTGGAGAGTCACTGAGAACACATTTAAACTGCCTAATAGCACAGAGGATGACACATAGTGTGTGTTTTCATATGCTTTCTCATCGGTTTAAAATTCTTCTCAATCTCTCTCACCCTGTGCTGCTCTGTTACCTGTCCTGATACTTTTGAGGAAAATAAATAAATAAAAATGTGTCAAGGACAAGCATGTACACTTCAGAACCAGAGAAAACTGGGTTCCAATGAACTATTGCCTTTTTTCTTTTCATTTTAATCCATTCATTCTTTTTTCTAACCAAATGATAAACGTTGACAATAGAGGCATAAAATATGAAATAAAATGGAAAGGAAATATTTCTGAAGAAATATTGTTCCACCAATAATACAGTCACTTCCTATATGGTTTGTCAAGATGCCTTATATGTGATTTCCAACTTATTTTTTTCAGTTTTATTTTATTTATTTTTTTAAATTAAATTGCATTTAAATATTTTAAATTTTGAAACAATTTGAAACTCCTGAGAATTTTCAAAATTTACAGAAGTATCCAGTACCCCTTACACAGCTTTTCCCAATGATAGTATCACATGTAACCATCATGCACAACTCAACACCAGGAATCTGACGTTGCTGTGATCTTATTTACATGGCTATAGACTTCACTCAGATTCTACTAGTTTTCACAAGCACTTAAAGTACTGCTATTTGTTGTTTTCATACCGGTGGAAAGTTTACTTAATCTGAGATTTAGTCTGCAAAATAAGAATAACTCATCAGCATCAACCTCATAGAGAGTTTCTGAGTATTTGGGGAACCCCCTATGTAAATCTGCCTGCGATGCAGGAGACCTGTGTTTGACCCCTGAGTCAGGAAGACCCCTGGAGAAGAAAATGGCAACCCACTCCAGTATTCTTGCCTGGAGAATCCCATGGACAGAGGAGCCTGGTGGGCTACAGTCCATGGGTCACAGAGAGTCTGATTGACTGAGCAGCTAGCACTATTGCTGAGTGAATCTGGGACCGGCTGGGATCTCGGACCCTTTGCTGCTGTGCTGCGACACTTGCACGTGGACACACCTCTCCTTGAACAAAACACAAAGAAACTGTATGAGACTAAAAACGACTGTGTGCAGGCACAGTAGGAACAAATTCTGGACAAAGATACAAAGATCCAGAAAACCAGCTGTCTCTTTTGAAGAGTCGGGAACAAAAACGGAGTACTGCGCATGCCCCCTGCACCTGTGCTGCCTAAGGAGTGGCTGAGCCGCCTAAAGCGTCTCTCTGGCCCAGCCTCGGGACACATCCCTACCCTCACCTTATGGCAGGAAAACGCTTGCCCCTCTTGCTGACAAAGCAAGCAAGGGGACCTCTTGTTTGCGTTCTCTCCTTCCTGCTGTATCAGGGGCCCCAATAAAGCCTTGCCTGAATTTCTTTCTGGCCTCTAGTCAATTTCTGTTGCTTGGGGAAGGCTGAGGACCATGGTAGGCAACAAATTCATGCACACCCAGCTATCGCTGGCTCTAGTTGGAGCAGTTACTCCCAGCCAGTGTTCTGCGGTCAGAGGACAGACTCTGGGCCAGAGGACCTAGCTTTGTACACTTGCTCTCTGCTTATTCGGCAACCTCTCAGAGCCTCAGTTTTTCATCACAGAAGTGGGGATAATAATAGTACTTACCTAAGTACAGTTTTGAGAGAGTTTAGATTAGATAACTTTTAAAAAGAATTTCAAGTGATACCTGACATCTAGTGAGTTTTGTGTTAGCTCTTATTTTGTTTATAGTATCTAGTACTTACTAGGAGGATAATAAATGTCTGTATTTTATTAGCCTTCTTGCCCTCTAAATGTTGATTTATGGAATTCTGCCCTCAGCTGTACTCCTTACTGGATACAGAAAATTTCTATAAACTCTAATCTACTCTCAGGATTTTACCAATTCCCAGGTCTATACCTCTGTCTTTTATCCCTCCTTTTGCTCCCAGATCTGAACTACAAGTGTCAAACAGACATCTCTAAATAAAACTCATTCTTTTTCTCTGAAACACTGTGATAGCGTAAAAGTTCACTATAGGCAAGCTCACAGTCAAGGAGAATAATTAATCTTCCTACAGGCAGGGGCCAGTGAGTCCTTCACCCTCAATTCCCCCCAGTACCTTCCATCCTTACCCACCACCACAGTTAAGAAGGATCTGTCAAGTGAAATGGAGGAACCAATCAACTCAGACAGAAGTGTTGCCAAGTGTTGGGAGTCTCTGGGCAGCAGGAATTCTTGGGGAGCAAGACATGAGCTGCATGGCTTGACCACGTGGTATTAGCAAGATGCTTTTCAGTCTGTCCTTGAAGGAGGGTGTATTAGTTTCCCAAGACTGCCAGAATAATCACAGCAGGGTGGCTTAAACCACTGACAACAACTGCTTCTCAGCTGGGGAGGATAGAAGCTGAGGTCAAGGCGTGGATATGGGTTCCTTCCACGGTTTTTAAGGCAGAATCTCCCAGGTGCTTCTTTGCTTACGCTGGTGCTCCTTGACCCATGACCTCACCCAGTCTCTGACATTATCTTCACATGCTATTCTCCCTTGGTTCCTATTTGCCTCCAACTTTCCCCTTTTTCAAAGACACTACTCATTGGATTAAGGTCCACCTGAATGAGACTCATTTTAATTTTATTACCCCTGTAAAGATGCTATCTCCAAATAAGGTCAGATCCTGAGGTTCTGAGAGTTAAAATATTATGAATTTGGGGGTGGGAAGGACATGATGCAACCCATAAAAAGAATGGGAATGAATGTGCTTCTTCCACTTTCTTCTCCTCCTTTCCAGATGGGGGAAAATATCATTTGGCATTATACTTCAGGGATTAACCATTACTCAGTGGCAATGGGAGTAAGTTTTATCTGACAAGTTAGAATTTTGTTTTAAATCTGACAGGTCTTAAAGCTCTTTATGATTTTGTATGAGGAAAAAAAAACATTAAACCTTTTGTTAACAAAGTCTTCAAGAAGAAATAAATAGAAATAGAGACAGAGAAGGAGACTCAAAGAGGTAAGTCAGAGTTACCCAGACTTACCCTAGTCCAGAATGGGCCTATTAGCAACCTATAATCCCGAACATTCATGGCAAAAAATAAGAAAATGGGATGCTTTTGTGGGACAACATTCGTGTGACCAAGAGTTATGATGAACCAACCAGTATCTCCAGGGAAGGCTGAGCATCACTGGGAAGGGACCAGCATTCTGCCTATGAGTGCTGTCCTTAAAAATTTTATCTGGCCCTACTCTGAGTACCTCTTCTGAATCTCTTCAGTGTAATCCTATCCTTGAGGGGCCTCCAGGTGCCTTGAGGGGCCCCCATGTGCCTTGAGGGGCCCCCACGTGCCTTGAAGAATGGGCTGGATGCTCCCTCACCTGCAGCTTGGCGCTTTTCTGGAAAACTCAAAGGGAAGCTATTCGTGGGACACTGGCATCAGAAGGCTGCCAGTGACAAGCAGTGGATCTTATCAGAATCGATACAACAGCCGTGGAAGGAGAGCTAAACACTGAGGGGAAGACTTGTGGTGTGTAGGGGGTCAAAGCTGATACTTGATATAGGAATTCAGAGGTCGGTCCCATCTTAGAAGACCACTTGATGGAGCACTGGGGACTGAGGCTTAAGGCAAATCAACAAAAGACCGCAAAATACATGGGAGACAGCACAGCCACGTTCACTAATGCAAAGTCCTCTCCTCATGATGGAGGAGATGGAGGACATGATGAAGACAAGGTAACTATAATCAATACTTCCATAAGGAAAACAAAATTATGGGAGATACCTAGTGGCGTCTAGCCTGTAACAAGATGAACCTCTGCCAGAAAGGTGTGACCAGATCTCCATGTCCTGGTGGTGGGTGAATGTCCAGATTAGCTCCTAATCCTGTTTTCTGGGAGGAAATCTTTTGTCTTTTCCCCTCTATAGCCCATGGCTCTGCCTTCCAGAAGGTTCTCTTTTCTCTGTTGTTCTACAAGGCCATAACCTGAAGTGGTTATTTGCATGTCCTCTTTATGTTACCCACAACCTTCACACCACACTTCCTGATACTGTAAGTCTGGGCAATCAAAAAGTTATTTTAATGATAACACAATTAATAGTTTCCCCAATTCTATAATTCAGGTTCAGGGAGATTTTGGAAATACTGTTCCAAAGTTTTATTGTTTATTTATTTGCTTTCACTTGGTACCTTATAACAGTGATTACACTCAAATTCTTTTCTATACTTCCTTCTGAAGGCTAATTTATTTATTCATTTTCTCATCCCTATGAATCTCTTTCTGGTTTAATAGGTAGCTAGAGAATATCTGAAATAATAGGCAAGAAGGACACACATTTAAATTTTTCTGCAGGGCAAAACTGTGAAGTCCTTGAGGGCTTTTGTCAAAGGCCCTTTTTTTTGTTTTGTTTTAATTTGATATCCTACTGTTTGGGATCTAGATTCAGCTAGTTTTTCCAATTCTTTGAGACCTCAAATTTCTAGACTCTCTATATTCCATCTACTTCTGATTGTACACTGACCAATTCTTTCCTAGTTTGGCATTTTTTAATATCTTGCAATAAGCACAAAAGTAAAATTAAAAAACCACATTATCATTTAAATGTTTTCCATCGCTCTACCTAAAAAGAGACTAGTGGATAAATAATTTTCTCTATAGAAATCAGTGTCACAAGTATTTTGCCTTTGCAAGGTAAGCTTGTCCACCTTTTAGCCTCTGAAATAAGTGCCCTCGTGGCCTACTGATTGTCCCCTGGGTCAGTGACACTCTTTCTGGTGTTAAGGCAGCAACCTTTAATTGGAAAGTATTTATTTCTGTTTGTAAGATAACCCTGACTGCTATAACAGATATATAACAAGTCTAAGTGGCTCAGTGACTAAAGTTAAATTATCACACACATTTCAAAACTGGAGTTTATGATCAAAATGTGATTTTCTTATTCAGGTGGTGGTTCCAGGATTCCACCATGTTCCACACAAAGTTTTCAAGAAGAAAATGTGGAGACTTGTTCATGGCATTGTTTTTATAGGTTAGGTCTAGAAGTCTTGAACTAGTCAGCTCAGGCTGCCGTAAAAAAAATACCATTTACTGCATGGCTTAAACTTCAAAAATGCATTTTCTCAAAGTGCTGGAGGCTGGAAGTCCTCAATCTGGGTGTCAGCCTGGTTGGGTTCTTGTGAGAGCCAGCTTTCTGGCTAGCAGATGGCTGCTTACTCTGTCTCTATTTGGTGAAGTAGACAGAGAGAGAGAGACGGACAGATGGACACACACTACCAATCTCTCTTTTGTTATTAATATAAGGCCACAGTCCTATTGGATTAGAGCCCACTTCCCTGGTGGCTCAGACTGTGAAGAATGTGCCTGCGATGCAGGAGATGCAGATTTGATCACTGGGTGGGGAAGATCCCCTGGAGAAGGAAATGGCAACCCACTCCAGTATTCCTGCCTGGAGAATCCCATAGACAGAGGAGCCTGGTGGGCTACAGTCCACAGAGTCACAAAGAGGTGGACACAACTGAATGACTTCCATTTTTCTGATCTTAACCTTATACTCTTTAATTAACTCCTGAAGACTCTATCTTAGGGTGATCACATTCAAGAGTTAGGGCTTCAGTATATGAATTTGGGAAAGATAGAATTCAGAGCATGTGGTAAACATCAAGATTTCTTATGTTCCAGAAAAACTGTCTCTATTATAAAGTTATGGATTTTATAGCTAACTTCACTAAGCTCCTGTAAAAATTTATTTTATCACAGGTAATGTAAAATGAGAGTGCATCCTACCACCACTAAAAATGATCAGTGCTACAGCTCTAAGGAGGAGAGTTAGATCTCAGCTGTCAGCCTGTGGCTTTGGGATATCATGCATAATGTCTAGACTCTAAGATCATCAGATAATTCACCTTGGGGTGGGGGGTCAAAAACTTAAGCTAGTGAATGCTAGGTGATCACATATAGGGCTCTTTCTTTTTCATTCTTTCTCTTCTATTTTATGTTAATATGCTGTATATTAATTAAAATTTTTCAGCTTTTCATAGTTTCAATTTCCCCAAAAGCAGATATTGAGATAATAATTTAGGAACAAGGATTCAGGTGAGAGTTAAGATTAGCGTATAAAACATGCTCCCTTCAAATAAAGAAACCAGTTACTGTATAGGCAAGAAAATAGAAGAAAAGTGAAGTCACTCAGTCATATCTGACTCTTTGCAACCCTGTGGTCTGTAGCCTACCAGGCTCCTCCACCCATGAAATTTTCCAGGCAAGATTACTGGAGTGGTTGCCATTTCCTTCTCCACCTGTATGGGCAAACAGTGTTCTAATTACTTTGAGCACCAAGGGAAAGCACTACATAGACCATTTTAAATGGTGTATCATTAGAGAAATGACTGTACAATATTTATTACTACTAGGTTTGACTCAGAGGTTCTTAGGGTGGAACACAAGTCTTTGCGTTGGTTGATTTCTTAAGACAACTTGGTCCAAGCCAGGCAAAAATCTAAGCGAAGAAGAATGTGTCTACAAGTCACAAGATATTCTGTGGTTTCATTGCACAACTGATAAGGGTGATGTCTAAGTTCTCGGTCTTACACAATCAATGGGTGTGACTGTTCTGGTTCTCACGGGCAAGGGAAGAAAACCAGTAAAAGGTGGGTTAATGCATAAGCTACCTACTGGAAGAAGGGAACAAGAAAACAGGAGTATTGATCTTCTCATCTTTCATTGATCAGGGACTGCTTCTTGAGGGCTAGCCTCCTGGCACTCCTGACTGCCCCTCGCACTGGCTTTGCAGGCTGGAGAGGCCAGAGAACATTCTCAGGGAGAGAGACACCAGGAGTCATGGACATATTTGGGAAATCTGTAGGTCCTCTCCAGGTTAGACTGAGGAGACAAGAAAGAGAAGAGGATCCCCACAGCACTGGCTAACAGTATTTAAGGACAATGCTAAAAAAAAGTGAAAACAATTTACTGTTTATATTTATAGACCTGAATATTGCATCTCTTCTTAGATTGCACAATTTTGAAAAATAAAGTGCACTGACTCAGGGTGAGTGAGAAGTTATTTTTGTAGTAAACACAGAAAAATGTGGAATTTCAGTGCTGTCTAATCTCCTGGTCACTGTTACACAGTTTATCACACATGCAATGGTATGGAACTATTCTACAGTAATATTCATCAAGGGATACTATCACCTAAGGTTCAGTTCAGTTCAGTCATTCAGTCATGTCAGACTATTTGTGACCCCATGAACTGAAGCATGTGAGGCTTCCCTGTCCTTCACTATCTCTCTGAGTTTGCTCAAACTCAAGTCCATTGAGTTGGTGATGCCATCCAACCCTCTCATCCTCGGTTGTCCCCTTCTCCTCTGGCCTTCAATCCTTCCCAGCATCAGGGTCTTTTCCAATGAGTTAGTACTTCCCATCAGATAGTCAAAGTATTGGAGTTTCAGCTTCAGCATCAGTCCTTCCAGTGAAAATTCAGGACTGATTTCCTTTAGGATGGACTGGTTTGATGTTGTAGTCCAAGGGACTCTCAAGAGTCTTCTCTAGCACCACAGTTCAAAAGCATCAATTCTTCGGTGCCCAGTTTTCTTTGTAGTCCAACTCTCACATCCATACATGACCACTGGAAGAATCATGGCTTTGACTAGATGGGCCTTTGTTGGCAACGTAACGTCTCTGTTTTTTAATATGCTGTCTAGGTTGGTCATAGCTTTTCTTCCAAGGAGTAAGCATCTTTTAATTTCGTGGCTGCAGTCACCAACTGCAGTGATTTTGGAGCCTCCCAAAATAAAGTCTCTCACTTTTTCCATTTTCCCATCTATTTGCATGAAGTGATGAGACCAGATCTAAATTTTTTGAATGTTGAGTTTTAAACCAACTTTTTCACTCTTCTGTAATTTTAAACTGATATCCTTTGTTATAAATTGGGTGTGACTGTTCTGGTTCTCACGGGCAAGGGAAGAAAACCAGTAAAAGGTGGGTTAATGCATAAGCTACCTACTGGAAGAAGGGAACAAGAAAACAGGAGTATTGATCTTCTCATCTTTCATTGATCAGGGACTGCTTCTTGAGGGCTAGCCTCCTGGCACTCCTGACTGCCCCTCGCACTGGCTTTGCAGGCTGGAGAGGCCAGAGAACATTCTCAGGGAGAGAGACACCAGGAGTCATGGACATATTTAGGAAATCTGTAGGTCCTCCCCAGGTTAGACTGAGGAGACAAGAAAGAGAAGAGGGCCCCCACAGCACTGGCTAACAGTATTTAAGGACAATGCTAAAAAAAAATGAAAACAATTTACTGTTTATATTTATAGACCTGAATATTGCATCTCTTCTTAGATTGCACAATTTTGAAAAATAAAGTGCACTGACTCAGGGTGAGTGAGAAGTTATTTTTGTAGTAAACACAGAAAAATGTGGAATTTCAGTGCTGTCTAATCTCCTGGTCACTGTTACACAGTTTATCACACATGCAATGGTATGGAACTATTCTACAGTAATATTCATCAAGGGATACTATCACCTAAGGTTCAGTTCAGTTCAGTCATTCAGTCATGTCAGACTATTTGTGACCCCATGAACTGAAGCATGTGAGGCTTCCCTGTCCTTCACTATCTCTCTGAGTTTGCTCAAACTCAAGTCCATTGAGTTGGTGATGCCATCCAACCCTCTCATCCTCGGTTGTCCCCTTCTCCTCTGGCCTTCAATCCTTCCCAGCATCAGGGTCTTTTCCAATGAGTCAGTACTTCCCATCAGATAGTCAAAGTATTGGAGTTTCAGCTTCAGCATCAGTCCTTCCAGTGAAAATTCAGGACTGATTTCCTTTAGGATGGACTGGTTTGATGTTGTAGTCCAAGGGACTCTCAAGAGTCTTCTCTAGCACCACAGTTCAAAAGCATCAATTCTTCGGTGCCCAGTTTTCTTTGTAGTCCAACTCTCACATCCATACATGACCACTGGAAGAATCATGGCTTTGACTAGATGGGCCTTTGTTGGCAACGTAACGTCTCTGTTTTTTAATATGCTGTCTAGGTTGGTCATAGCTTTTCTTCCAAGGAGTAAGCATCTTTTAATTTCGTGGCTGCAGTCACCAACTGCAGTGATTTTGGAGCCTCCCAAAATAAAGTCTCTCACTTTTTCCATTTTCCCATCTATTTGCATGAAGTGATGAGACCAGATCTAAATTTTTTGAATGTTGAGTTTTAAACCAACTTTTTCACTCTTCTGTAATTTTAAACTGATATCCTTTGTTATAAACCTTCTAAAGTATTAAATACTCCAAATTACAATTCCAGGCTCTATTCTAATGCTTGACTGAATTGAGAAGACTTAAATTGAGATGTTTGCTAAGCATTGGTTTACCAGGATTATTAAAGATGTCTGGAGTTTAGTCCACCCTTAGAATAATCATTCACCAGATTAATTTTCTAATGGAGTTTTCCATGATCTGGATCATGATTATTGTGTTACCATGTTGTGGCATAGCACAAATCACTGAAGGGCCTAGAAATAATGATGAAGCTGGTAGCCATAAACAGCTCATGAAAGGTTAGTTGCTCAGTCATTTCTGACTCTTTGTGACCCTGTGGACTGTAACCCACCGGGCTCCTCTGTTCATGGAATTCTCCAGGCAAGAATACTGGAGTGGGCAGCCATTCTCTTCTCCAGGGGGTTCTTCTTGACTCAGGGATCAAATCCGGATCGCCTGCATCACAGGCAGATTCTTTACCATGTGAGCAACCGGAGAAGCCCATAAACAACACTATTAGAACTCGATTCAAAATTTCAGAAATTAATTTAAAATTTAAAACAAACCAGGAATGTTTTAGAAAAACTAGTAACTTTAGGCCTAGATCATCATATCTATGAGATGCTTTGGGGTCATCTTTTGTTAATATTATCAGATTGCAAGGAACTGTCAATTACTTCTGGAGTCATGTAAAAAGTTTCAGGAGTCAATATAAATAGGCTTCCACTAATCAAAGAAGGAATTATGTGCACTTCAGTACAGACAAAAAATTCAATAGATTTAAACCTATCAACTCTTTAAATTCCATGATTTTAAAATGATGCCCCCCACACAAAACCTAATGGATCCCTTTTGGAAGATAACATAATTAAAAGAGAAAAAAAAACACATATATTTATCTTGTCTCTTCTATAGAAAATAGTAGATAACCAGAGTAAATAGGAGAAAGTCTCTAGTTATTAAAGTATTTCACAAATAGGAAAAATAGCCCCATTTGCAATCCTTTGCTTTGAAGATGAGTGGTTCTGACATCCCAAAAGAGAGATAACCAGGCATTATGCACCATTTGATGAAAGATACACTACTATCTAAAAAATAGTCTTGCCAAAAAAAAAAATAAATAAGAAACCTCAATATGATTACACCTCTGATTCCAACAGCAATTCACAGAAAAGCCCAAGGACAGGGTAAGATTCTTGATGCAAAAGATCTCATTTTTTCCTATAATCATCATTTTCTTTGACCTCTCTACTTTTTCTTCATGTCTTTAGTGAGCACTACCAATTGCTTTCTTCTTAGAAATATGTGCGACAACATTAATGCTCGGTTTTCTCACTTTATCCAAGCGACCGCCTAAACCGCGGAGGAGTAGCTCTCCTCGAGGTGCGGCTGCAGTGTGGTCAGCAGGCTTCTTCATTAGCTGCTTTACCCACCAGCCTTTCAAAAGGCCTGAATCAAATTTATGCTGTAGTCAATTAAAACTACTCCAGGCCATGGATCTCTGGGGTCATACTTTATTAGCAGAAATTGTGAATGTAAAGTCAACACATTTAATTGGCCTGGTTTAACATCGGCAGTAGTTACAAGGCAAAAGACACATAACATCATGTGTGAAGGTAAATGGGTCTTTTCCTCCATCCAACAGACAAAATCTGAATGAATTCAACACTCAGTGTAGATCCTTGTTAAATCTCATAGATAAAGAAGTAAAAAAAAAAAAAAAA
>SJYC01015555.1:0-14628 GCA_006408675.1 Madoqua kirkii
TGGACTGCAGTCTACCAGGCTCCTCTGTCCATGGGATTTTCCAGGCAAGAGTACTGGAATGGGGTGCCCTTGCCTTCTCCATTAATACCAACTAGCTTAAGACAAACTGAAAAAAATAAAAGGGAAGGGGGGCTGGAAGACCTTTCATTAATGATGGTCCAAGACAAGAAATTGTTTCTTATGAGAACTATAAAACTGACAGAGATGTGTGTGTGTGACACACACACACACACACAGCTGTATCAAGTACATACAAAATTGGGATATCACAAGGAAAAGAACATATGAACACCCAGATTTCAGGAAAAGTGGAAGTCAGGGTAATTGTGGGTGCATACATGGTAAAAACTTGTGGATATTTTCTCTAGGACCTTGCCCCATCTTGTAATTGCTTTTATCTCTGTGAACAAATTGTGATAAATGAGGGACAATCTGATTGACTGCTGGGAACCAAATGTTTCTTCCTTCATCAAGGGTGGCGTAGGTAAACCTCTTCCCTCCTAGTAGTAGCAAGTGTTTCTCCTTTATTACACAGAACACTTTACTCCTAATACTTCTTATACCAAATACGTGAGGTTTTTCCCCACACTAAGCAACTCTCGAGACAACAGCTGGATGCCCAACAGTTTAACTCAATCCTCACACTGAAAATAGTGTTGGACCCCGCAGATTAAATGGCTCAGCCCCACAAAGACTGCCCCCTCCAATCTCAAACAGCAGGCGCCCAGTTTACCCACAACTTCTGTCTGATTTGGCTACAAATTGGAGGTTCCTGTGACCCTCTTCTTAGGTTCAATGAATTTTCTTGAGCAGCTCACAGAACTCACGGAAGCACTTGTTAACATTTACCTGTCTATTAAGGTTGCCTCGGAGAATTCAGATGAACAGCCAGATGAACAGGCACAAGGTCTCAGAGCATCCTGAGGGCAGCAGCTCTATGTGAGGGGAGCCGGGAGCATTACCTTCCCAGGTGGATTTGCTCACCCTCCTCAAAGTGTTCTGTACCACCTACACTTGGGATTTTATGAAGGCTTCTTCATGTAAGCACGATCAATTATATTAGCTCTGCTTCCAACTCCTGTGTCTTCTGTAGATGAGCAGGGGAGAGGGGAGCAGGGGTAAAAGTTCCAAGCTATTAATCAAGGTTTGGTCTTTCTAGTAACCCACCATCACCAGGAACCATCCAGGAGACCAATCAGAGTCACTTCATTAGAACAAAAGATGCTCTAACACTTAGGCATTTGTAAGAGCTTTACGTGCTCTGTGCTAGGGATGAGGGGAAGAAACAAAACTATTACGTATTTCTACTGTCTCATAAGGGTCCGTCTCTAGGCTGAGCTGTAATGGCTAAAGGAGTAGAGACCCATAAAGAGTCTCTTTATGTCACCCCTGAGAATATATACATAAAATGCATTGTACCAATTCACCCTAGAGTCGTCTGGAGTTCCTGGTAGTTTGCAAAGAAAAGATCATGATTTGGTCAACCATGTTCCAGAAGTTCTCATCAGTAAGGCATTATATGTCTATATTTTCTTCCGTTATTTTCATTTTACCTTATTAAAACTCTTAAAATATGAGTGATAAAGTAGTTAATTTTCCACCTACGTTTTTCTTCTTCTACAGAATGGAGTTCTCAATGACTGGGGCTAGACGTAACTTCTTTTTATGTTTATACCTTGGTGAGCACCAGTGTCTCTGATTTTTCTTTAAGGAGTGACAGTGATTTATTTATTTATTTGGAGAGAATAAGATATTAAAGAAGTAACTTTTAAAGCCTACTGTGACATGGCATATGGTGACTATACCATCACATGTGGTCTTTTTACAATGTTACTTACCTCCTCACCACGCCCCGCCCCCTCAGAATGCCAGCTGGTTGTTTGTTACCTCCCCAGCCAATGCAGTGCAACTGATGGAGTGATCCTGTACGACTTCTTGGAATCTGAGTATTACAGATACATTTTCCAGGGTCTCTCCACCTCTTCTGACACTTTCCCTGCACACAAGCCTCCATGCTGTGAGGATGCCCAGGACATATAGTTAGGATATAGCATCCCCAGCTCAATGGCCTTGAATTTGAGCACATTCCAGGAGATACTGAAGGACAGAGAGGCCTGGTGTGTTGCAGTCCATGGGGTTGCGAAGCGTCAGATATGACGGAGCAACTGAACGACAGCAGCAGCAACAGCAGCTCCATCAAACCTTTCTAGCTGACATGGCAGCTGACAGACATCTTTGGTAAGTCAATGAGCCTTCAAAACCACCTCTGAGTTCCCAGATGAACCCCCAGAACCCATAGACAAATCCACTGTGCTCTGTGGGCATTCCTGGCTCACACTGCCAGAGTTTCTGTCTGTTCAGTATGTGCCATCTCTTTAGCACCCTAATGTCTCTCTACCCTGGACGCAGGCATGGATGTGTGCTCAATCACTTTAGCCTTCACCAACTCTTTGTGACCCCCATGGACCGGAGCCCACCATGCTCCTTAGTCCATGGGACTCTCCAGACAAGAATACTAGAGTGGGTTGCCACGCTCTCCTCCAGGGGATTTTTCCCAACTCAGGGGTTGAATCTGTGTCTCCTGCAGCTCCTTCATTGGTGGGTAGATTCTTTACCACTTGACTACCTGGGAAGCCCCCATACTCTGGATAGTCATTCAAATTTCACCCAGAGATCTGAATTCATTCAGAGCATTTGGATGGCTTTTAGTAAACTGTTCACATGCATTTTGTTTTAATATATTTTTCCTAATAGTTATTTTAGCATGATGATAACAGTCCAAATATACTTAATGAATAAGTGTATACAGACTTTGAATTAATTAATTTAAATATCTTTTTTAAATTTCTCAGAAATTGATGTTCAATTTATTGTTCAACTGGTGGGAAAAATGAAACATTAATGGAAACTTCTATAGCCTCATTTGAAATATCCCTATCATATATTCACATTCTTAAGGATATCTCATTGTTTCTATAATCTCCTGCAGCTACTCCTATTAAGAAATGAAGATAATTATAACAAGAAGACACTTTTGAGTGTTTCTGAACAACATTCTACTTGACTAGTAAGTACAGTGTTATTTAAAATCTTAAAATAAAAAAATCAAATGGAATTAAGAACTCAGTAAATAGAAGTTACTTACTGAATCAAAGGTGTATTTTTATTTGTAAAAATAAGCCTTTAAATTACTCAGATTTTTCAGTACCTGCCATCAGAACATAAATAGATATGTTTGCTTTATTTCTGATACTACATACTTATATTATTCGTTGTTGTTTCATCGCTAAGTTGTATCTGACTTTTTGTGACCTCATGGACTGTGGCCTGCCAGGCTCCTCTGTCCATGGCATTCCCCAGGCAAGAATACTGGAGTGGGTTGCCATTCCCTTCTCCAGAGGCTCTTCTTGACCCAGGGATCGAACCCATGCCTCCTGCATTGGCAGGCAGATTTGTTACTGCTAAGCTCCCAAGGAAGCCTCATTTATGTCATAGACAGACATTGAAGGACAGTGTCCAGCCATTCTAACAGGTTTGGCGTCACTCCAGAAGGCCTTGCGTTGACTGGCCTCATTTCTTTTTTTCTTTCATGTCCTGTCACAATGAGGGATTTCAAATAGTTCAAGGACTTTCTCTGCCATAAGCCCAGGTCTTGGCATAAAATAAGTGTTCAACAAACATGAAGAGAATAATCAGTGAATACATTTACACCGAACAGTTCCAGAATATGAAGGATGAGGGTTTCTCACTCCAAATGCAGCGCTTCAGGGATGTCAACGGAACACCCGAGTTTCTCAGGTCTCTTCACTCCCTGGACTGAAACTCCGATGCTTCTCAGTTTCGTGCCGCCTCTGCTGTCCCTTATCCATGAGCCTCCTCTGCTAGGCTTTGTGGAGTCCTGGCCTACACATGGAGAGTCAAGACTCTGGCCTCAGGACAATGGTGAACTTCCATCAGATTTCTGGGTCCACTCCTCTGTGTGGTCCACGCCTTTACGATATCCTGATCCCTGAAACTGAACTCTACAGTAGGCTGAAATTCTCATCCCTGCCTCTCTAGCCCAGTGAGGTTACCATTTTAGGTGAGTTCCACCTCTCTGCAGCAAGGTGAGAAAGTTCCCCATTCGTAGATCCTGGAAAAAAAGTGGCGATCACCTCCAGTGTTTCTTCTGAGGATACCGGTCCTGCTAGGTTCATTGTTCAATGCATCAGAAAGGCCACTGGATACATTCTTTATGTGTCGGTTGGGAGTAGTGAGTTTTAGAGTTTAGGGCAAGAAGGCAAGTCCAATTTTAGTTATTCAGTTATGGCCAGAATGAATGGCCCAAGAAGACAGCTTCTGAAAGAATTTTCTCTGATGTCCCATGCAAGCTTGTGCTCATGTATCTTGACCACTTTGATCTACAAAGGAGGCAGAGAGAGCAGTGTTTTAGGCTCACTGGCACCTCCAACAATATGAATGCCTGTTTATAAAGATGAAGGAGGAACTGGATGTGGATGGTTAGCTAGCTGTCTCTGATGTAGATTGTTTACTGACCTCAGGGTGTTTTATGGATAAATATAAAGGACAGCAATGAGTATTATATGGATCATGCCTGGCATGTTGGTAAGCTAGATAATTTCACTGGGAATGAACAAACCTTCAGAGAGTAAAGCGTCCTTCACTAATTCGTTTCTTTTCTAAAGTTCCTAACACATTATCATGCATGTGCCTCAGAAATTATTTTTTACTAATTTGATCCAAACATTGACTGACTTCTATATAATTTTAAAGATATGATATGAATTAGTATTCTCTAGTGAAATATAAAACAATAGAAAAAAAAAGCAGAAATACAGCAATTTCCCTTTTTGATGGCATAAAATGTTAAAAAAAAAATCTTCCTTGAAAGTAGTTGAGACAGTTGTTCCTGAGTAACTTTAAAACTCATAGAACAACATGTAGTTGTAGATGCCTTTCTTCCTTTTCCATAAATACTTGTGCAAAGCCTCTCCTTGCTCTTAACCATAGGAACAAGAGCTGGTCATCACATCTTTCACATTTAACCCTGAAATTTCCTTTCCGAGAGAAGGAAAACACTACTGAGTTTGGCCAATCAGAATTTTTTTCCAGTATGTTTTAAACAAGGTTTAGGAAAGCTGGTCATACGTTTCTGCTTACTTAAAATCAGCATCTTTTCTGTAGCCATGCTCATAGAGAAGTGGAGGGAAAGGGTCCATCAGTAAGAGGAAGCAAGGCAGATACAAAAAGATGGTCAGTGTTATGTATTTTTCCACAAATTATAGAACAGCATGTAGTTGTAGATGCCTTTCTTCCTTTTCCATAAATACTTGTGCAAAGCCTCTCCCTGCTCTTAACCATAGGAACAAGAGCTGGTCATCACATCTTTCACATTTAACCCTGAAATTTCCTTTCCGAGAGAAGGAAAACACTACTGAGTTTGGCCAATCAGAATTTTTTTCCAGTATGTTTTAAACAAGGTTTAGGAAAGCTGGTCATACGTTTCTGCTTACTTAAAATCAGCGGCTTTTCTGTAGCCATGCTCATAGAGAAGTGGAGGGAAAGGGTCCATCAGTAAGAGGAAGCAAGGCAGATACAAAAAGATGGTCAGTGTTATGTATTTTTCCACAAATTTGATTGTCTGTATTTTCTGTTGTAATATTGGATAAGATCAATTCATACATTCTAATATTTGCTCCTATTTTAACATGAGCTATCTTGAGTCAGTTTATTATTTGCAACCAAATGCCTTACACATTGAGTGGTATTGCTAATATTATTGAACTATTCTATTCTAACAAAGATGATTTAATTTAAGAATTATAAAATCCTTTGTTATTTCCTATTCCTTTTTAAGGCAAAAAGTTGACTTTGGAGCTAGAAAACCTGGCTTTCTTTTTACTGACTAATCTGTTACTATGAGCAAATAAATTAAGACTGAGAATCAACTTCATCAAATAAAACACAAGCTATTGTCACCTCATACAGTTGATGTAGAAATCTTATGAGGTAATAGATAACATGTGAAGTCATTTACACAAAAGAAAAGTAATTTTGATTGATTCAGTGAGTATTCTGGTGGCAGGCACTGAGTTTTTCAAATTACATACATGTAATCTTAGCTGCACGATAATTCCTCCCTGAATACAAGCAAAAGAGCACATCTAATGGAGTTGGATTTTACTGCCTTAAATGTTTTTGCAATTTGTTCTTACAAAGAAACTTGGCATTAATATCTCTCCAATAACAATGTTAATATATTTTGACTCTCCACTCTGGGGGGAGATCTATGATATCATAATGAACCATAATTGTAAGTAATCCCTTTGAATATTCTTAGAAAGCTGCTTGTAATTACATGAAAGAGCATAAGGCGTCTTGGGGCCTTTTACCAGCTGTTTCCTGTCATCATGTCAGTCCTTGGAATTAGAAAATTTTAGATTCAAGTGGATTTGATCAGACAAGGATATAGTGAAACAAATGGAGACTTTGATAGACCTTTCCAGTGGCGACACGATGAATTTCATCCTTGCTACCAGAGCTCACCCAATTATATTCCAGACAAGCTGTGACAGGTGGACTCAACTTACTGTGCTGCACCCTGATGACATATTTGAAAGCATAATGTCTTCTCAAAATTGACTTTAACATAAATTTATGTCAGGAAAAGAACAGTATTCTTCCACAAGTAATGAAAAATACACAGGTTAAGTTAAACTTCTGATTTTGCAGGTTGAGTCAGAATGCTAAGTAATCTGAATTCTTCCTTGTTTTTAAACAACATGAGGAAAGCTCAGTGAGATTCTATAAGACAAAGAACTGGCCAACATATATTACTGCAGAGACATCGCATCACCATTCTCCAACCACCCCACCCAAGTGATCTTGCTCACTCTTTCAAATGACTGAAGCTACCTTGAATCACCTAGGGCCAAGCTTTCAGCACCGCCTCTTTGGATGAGGGTTCTGAAACTGGAGACGATGCCATAACAGAGATAGTCTGGTACTAGTTCTATTCAAATTTAAATATGGGCGTTACAAAGCTTTAGAGAGGCTTGAGTTCTTTTTTTTTTTTTTAATTGACTTTTAAGAAGTGAGTCTAAAGGAAATCAACGCTGAATATCCTTTAGAAGAACTAATGCTGAACTGAAACTCCAATACTTTGGCCACCTGATTCAAAGTACTGACTCTTTAGAAAAGACCTGATGCTGGGAAAGATTGGGGGCAGGAGAAGGGGACGACAGAGGATGAGATGGCTGGATGGTGTCACCGATTCAATGGACAGGAGTTTGAGCAAGCTCTGGGAGTTGGTGATGGACAGGGAAGACTGGCATGCTACACAGTCTATGGGGTCGCAAGGAGTCAAACTCGACTGATCAACTGAACAACAAGAAGTGAGTCTAATTCCTTAGTTTTATTTAGTTGCTCTGTAACAACGTATATTCTCAGTTTAATAGTAAAATGAACCAAATAAAGATTAAGATGAAAAATAAAGGACAGAGATTATCAGCTTAATGCACAGCTTTGTTTGGTGTGGCAAGCCCTTTATCTCAATACAATTAGGCATATAACAATATGTATTCACTAATTACCTAGAAGAATTAGGAATTAACTTGGGCTCCATGGACTACCCTGATGTTTTCATAGTAGGATTTCAAAGTGAAGAAAAAAATGCCTGTAGTTTATCCCCTAAATAAATAATAATAAAATTTTAAAGTATAGGTAAGCAAATATCTGCTTCCATTGTTTGGTTAAGCAAAGTGGCTAAATCATGTAATCTATAAACATAAAATGTAGTTGGAAAATGAAAGTTCTTTGTAGGAGTCCCAGATAAATCCACTTTGAATAGGGCTTACAGCTTTCCCAACAAATATCACAGTGAAACAAGAATTTCTTTCTTTAGTCAACTAGGAATTAAAACCTTTCAGAGAAAACTGAGTGATATAATTGGTGATATTACAATTTGAAAAGAGGTACCTATATTGTGTTTGAAATAGAAGTATGTAATTGGCTTGCAGTTCTGAATTATTTTACCAAGGAAGGCAAGCTCTTTTCATAATATGCATCTTGAAGTGTTTAAGCGGAAAACCTCTAATTAGGTCAAACACCATTCAACCAGCCCTGCGGGGTGGGGCCTAAAGGCTACTGATTTTGACGATGTGAAGTAACTCTAGTGTACGTGTTGGTAAGATGACTGTCTTTCCTGACACTGATGAGGCTGACACAGGTCCACAATGTGCTGCTGGTAGAAGAACAAACATTCTCTCCAACCTATCTTCCTTTCCAACAGTCATGTGATTCCCTTCCTGGAGATGCAAGAAACCATGATGCTAACTTCCACTCTGAATGTGTGAATGTGAAAATGAAGTCGCTCAGTCGTGTCCGACTCTTTGCGACCCCATGGACTGTAGCCTACCAGGCTCCTCTGTCCGTGGGATTTTCCAGGCAATAGTACTCGAGTGGATTGCCATTTCCTTCTCCAAAGGATCTTCCAAACCCAGGGATCGAACCCGGGTCTCAGTTTATAGTTCATTTCTGCCCCAAACTAGTCTTAGAAATATAGAAAGATGACAAGGAAACATTTACTTATGATGGCTATATAAGGCAGCCTATATACTCAGAGTTTATCAAGCAGAAAAATGAGCAGAAGTGAGAAATCTAACAAAGAATAAATGTAGAATCAGCTTTAGTTTTGTTCACTGAGACTTCAGTTCAGTTCGGTCACTCAGTTGTGTCCAACTCTTTGCCACCCCATGGACTGCAGCACACCAGGCCTCCCTGTCCATCACCACTGAGACCTCCCAAAGGGGTAAACAGGCACCAGTGGAGAGAAGCTGAAAACACATTGAGATATCTGGGGGCTGCAGAAGGAGAAAGAAATTGACCAAAACAGAGATGCCTTCTCCTGGATCAAGGGAGGAGGCCTTCGGAAGAGAAGCCCCATTGACTGGGTCCTCCAAAGAACCAAAGCTTAACTTGAGTAGCTGCCAAGCTCACAGACCACAAACCCATGAGGCAGTTTCAGTCACGTGAGAACTTTTCTTTGCCCTGTTCAACATTTCTTTCCTTATTGAATTCCAACCCTGGAAGGGCAGGAGCAGATTCTAAAATAGGAAAAGGTGGAGAGGACTCCACCCCCACCTCTCATCTCTGTGGCCTCAGGCCCTTCCCTCCAGCAGGGCTTAACTGAGAGGGAGAAGATGACTTCCCATCAAGTTTGGAGGATTGCTATTTTATGGGCTGGAATTTCAAACCAAAGATTGTGTTCGACAGTCTAAAAAATTGTATCCAGTGTTTGGAAGAAAAAAAAATTCTTTGTTATGACAGAATTTTTTCTCCTTTATTTTAAGATATTTTTAGTCTAAGTTATTGTATCAAATTTGACCTATCTAAAGAGAACAGAAAGTGCTCTCTCTATTAGAAATTTGAGAATTTTTTTGAGAACTTTGGAAATGCTAGAGCAGAAATATGAAGAAACAGGCAAAAATTATAGATGTTAAATGGGGCTTCCCAGGAGGCTCTATCGTAAAGAATCTACCTGCCAGTGCAGAAGACACAGGAGACACAGGTTCAATCCTTGGGTTGGGAAGACCCCCTGGAGGAGGAAACGGCAACCGCCTGCAGTATTCGTGCCTGGAGAATCCCATGGACAGAAGAGCCTGGTGGGCTACTGAGCACACATGCATAGATGCTAAATATCTGAATCAGTTTTCAAAAGTAAGAATTTGTCTTTAGCGCCCTCCATGTGGCTCGCAGAGTAGTATCTGTGTAGTACAGTTTTGCAGAAAGGCAAGACAGAAAACAGAGAAAGCAGAGACAGTGAGGGGGTAGGAGGACAGAAGAGACTCGTAAAGTTGGAACTGGTTAGCATATCATTTTTCCTTAAGATTTTTCATTTTTTTAAAAATGTGGATTGGTCTTAAAGTCTTTATTGGATTTGTTACAATATTGCTTCTGTCTTATGTTTTTGTATTTTTGATTGGGAGGCATGTGGGATGTCTTAGTTCCTAGACCAGAGATCGAACCCACACCCCCTGCACTGGAAGGCCAATCTTAATCCCTGGAGCACCAGGGAAGTCCTTAAGGCATTTCTTGACCTTCTTCAGAGGTTTTGGGATGATGACAGCTGGAAACAATGATTGATAGAAGTCCTCCAAAAAGAATGGCATTAAAACAGTGGCTGATGTAAGAAAAAATTTCTGAAAATTATTCAAAAGCTTAGAAAGTTTTATATCTTGGGATGCTTTATGGTCCACCAGACAGAGAAAATGTTACCAAAACAAAACAAAGTAAATAGAAGTAATATATATCCATAAACAAAGATTTATAAGACTCAGTGAAAAGTGAGTAAGTGAATGAGTTGAATGAGTAGAGGCAAATATGAAACTCAATCCAGCAGCTGACCTGGGAGTTGCAGTCTCTAAAGCTAGACAAGAGTATAACCCGGCTCACGACCTGTGTAATCACACAAGACCCCGTGCTTAGTAGGGCCTTATGGTTTCTTATTCACCGTTTTGGTCTTGAAATCCTTAATACATTTTTAAAGAGTCTCATATTTTCATTTTGCACTGGGCCCTAGGATTTTTGTAACTAGTCCTGGGGGTAATTTATGCAGATTTGAAGACAATAATAAGAGATTTGATAGGAAGTTCCATCTCACTGACGCTCAACAAGGCCAGTGGGCTTCATCAGTGTGGCTGGCATCAGAAATAGTCAAGCATCCCAGCTGACCTCTGTTATCATGGCTTGTGTTTGGACAAGCAGCTCCCTAAATACTTTGCAACGATATAATCATTTCTTTAATAGTAAGTACCTTTCAAATATGGGAATACATAGTAAGGATATAAATTAAGACGTCAAAGAGTTTAAAGTATTCTCACATTTCATGACTTAAATATGTATATTTTTAAGAGGATTTAGATTCTGAGACTTAAAAAAACTACAGCAGAGGGAATATAGTAAATATTTTATAATAACTGTAAAATTGAGTTTATCCCCTAAAAATTGTGAATCATTATATTTATACTTGAATATTACTTAATATTGTCAATCAACTCTAAGTAAAAAAAAATTTAGAGATCGAACCCACACCCCCTGCACTGGAAGGCCAAGTCTTAATCCCTGGAGCACCAGGGAAGTCCTTAAGGCATTTCTTGACCTTCTTCAGAGGTTTTGGGATGATGACAGCTGGAAACAATGATTGATAGAAGTCCTCCAAAAAGAATGGCATTAAAACAGTGGCTGATGTAAGAAAAAATTTCTGAAAATTATTCAAAAGCTTAGAAAGTTTTATATCTTGGGATGCTTTATGGTCCACCAGACAGAGAAAATGTTACCAAAACAAAACAAAGTAAATAGAAGTAATATATATCCATAAACAAAGATTTATAAGACTCAGTGAAAAGTGAGTAAGTGAATGAGTTGAATGAGTAGAGGCAAATATGAAACTCAATCCAGCAGCTGACCTGGGAGTTGCAGTCTCTAAAGCTAGACAAGAGTATAACCCGGCTCACGACCTGTGTAATCACACAAGACCCCGTGCTTAGTAGGGCCTTATGGTTTCTTATTCACCGTTTTGGTCTTGAAATCCTTAATTCATTTTTAAAGAGTCTCATATTTTCATTTTGCACTGGGCCCTAGGATTTTTGTAACTAGTCCTGGGGGTAATTTATGCAGATTTGAAGACAATAATAAGAGATTTGATAGGAAGTTCCATCTCACTGACGCTCAACAAGGCCAGTGGGCTTCATCAGTGTGGCTGGCATCAGAAATAGTCAAGCATCCCAGCTGACCTCTGTTATCATGGCTTGTGTTTGGACAAGCAGCTCCCTAAATACTTTGCAACGATATAATCATTTCTTTAATAGTAAGTACCTTTCAAATATGGGAATACATAGTAAGGATATAAATTAAGACGTCAAAGAGTTTAAAGTATTCTCACATTTCATGACTTAAATATGTATATTTTTAAGAGGATTTAGATTCTGAGACTTAAAAAAACTACAGCAGAGGGAATATAGTAAATATTTTATAATAACTGTAAAATTGAGTTTATCCCCTAAAAATTGTGAATCATTATATTTATACTTGAATATTACTTAATATTGTCAATCAACTCTAAGTAAAAAAAAATTTATTTTTTTAATAAAAAAGCCAGACTTAGGATTACAATTTGGTGTTTTTTAATTGAAAACTAATTTAGGCTTCAGATAGATGGGGAAACAGTTGGAACAGTTTCAAACTTTATTTTGGGGGGCTCCAAAAATCACTACAGATGGTGACTACAGTCATGAAATTAAAAGACACTTACTCCTTGGAAGAAAAGTTATATCTAACCTAGGTAGCATATTGAAAAGCAGAGACATTACTTTGCCAACAAAGGTCCATCTAGTCAAGGCTGTGGTTTTTCCTGTGATCATGTATGGATGTGAGAGTTGGACTCTGAAGAAAGCTGAGCACCAAAGTATTGATGCTTTTGAACTGTGGTGTTGGAGAACACTCTTGAGAGCCCCTGGAACTGCAAGGAGATCCAACCAGTCCATTCTGAGGGAGATCAGCCATGGGTGTTCTTTGGAAGAAATGATACTAAAGCTGAAACTCCAGTACTCTGGCCACCTCATGCGAAGTGTTGACTCATTGGAAAAGACTCTGATGCTGGGAGGGACTAGAGGCAGGAGGAGAAGGGGACTACCAAGGATGAGATGGCTGGATGGCATCACCAACTCGATGGATGTGAGTTTGAGTAAACTCTGGGAGTTGGTGATGGACAAGGAGGCCTGGCGTGCTGCGATTCATGGGGTCACAAAGAGTGGGATGCAACTGAGCGACTGAACTGAACTGATCATGTTAATTTCAAAGCCATCTAAGAATCACCGTATTTATAAATTAATCAAGTTTAGATTCCTGCAAAACAATTGTTAATATTTCATAGGTTTAGAAATAAAGAGTTTTAAACATGACCTAATTTCAGAAAGCTGTTCTTTAAACTTTAGCTTTATTATTCTCACATATTAATTTGAAAACAAAGTGAGTCTCTGAAAGACCTTTTCTCTATCCAAAAGCATTTTTGAGAACAATATAACACAAACCTACATTCCTGCATCCCTGGAACTTGAAGAAATTGTGTCCATTCAATCACTCATTTGTTTAACAAATAGTTATTCAGCAGCGTGCCAGGTGTGCAATGGTGAACAAGTAGAATTGTTCACATCCTGATGTCATTCAGGTATTGGTTTGGAAAGTTAATAGTTATCATAAACTTGATTTATAGGTAAAAATGACTCTATATTCTTGATTTCTGGGGGGACAGCTTCAACAACTGGTAGGTCAAATGTTGTCATCTTACATTGAACAGATTGAAGCCCTAGGTTCTAATTGATGCTTATTGTGGTGACATAGTTACTAATAGTTCCACTTTTACACTCAAATTTTGGATGGTTAAAGCCTGTGACTTTACCCTTCTGCAATGACTTAAGCCTCTAAACTAGCAAAGCCACAACAGCATACACACGTTTTCTAATCCAGAGTGGCTCTGCACACTACAGAAAATGTGAACCATCAATGTCATTTAGAATGTTCTAGTAGCCACATTCTAAAGATACACATGCGGTTAGAAGTTACCATATTGGAAAACGCAGATGCAAGTCTTCACGTCCTCTGGCATGGCTTCAACCTGAAGATCCGTGGCTTCATCACACAAAAGTACCTTTTCCAGTGAAGAGAAACATAGATCTCCCCCATCAGTTACCTTCCACAGGTGGAAAACCTGTTCCACACAGTCTTCTGTGGCTAGGAGTTCAGTGTGTTTCCACGTGGAGGCTCTCATGCACAAAACAGCTCCTAATGGAATGTTGTTCTTTGTGAGGCGGCCGTCCACCCTGTTCTACAGGAGACGTGAGCTGTTTGGCATTCCCAGAGATGAGGTTCCGTGGACTGCTAAACTAGCTGACAGAGGTTCACAGATGAAGATCCGTGGCTTCATCACACAAAAGTACCTTTTCCAGTGAAGAGAAACATAGATCTCCCCCATCAGTTACCTTCCACAGGTGGAAAACCTGTTCCACACAGTCTTCTGTGGCTAGGAGTTCAGTGTGTTTCCACGTGGAGGCTCTCATGCACAAAACAGCTCCTAATGGAATGTTGTTCTTTGTGAGGCGGCCGTCCACCCTGTTCTACAGGAGACGTGAGCTGTTTGGCATTCCCAGAGATGAGGTTCCGTGGACTGCTAAACTAGCTGACAGAGGTTCACAGACCAAGAGAGAAGGCTGGATTTTCTCCCTGTGTGGGAGCCCTCACTGAACACAGGTTCCTTAGAGGACACTGTTGAGAAATCAGTCCATCAGTGTTCATACAGGAGTGCCTAGGAGCCAGTTGTATACCATTATGTGTGATACTCCTTTTGTTTACAAGTCCATCTCTTCTCCCTGGGAATGCTGCTGAATAAAATGTTGCAGAATCATCCAACATAACAGGAACTACAGGCTTCCAAGTAGGTTCAGAGGAAGGAATCAGTTTAACCTAATTCAGTATCTTTCTTGATACCCTGACTTGAATCTGTGTGATCCTGGGAAGTCAGAAGCACCTCCCAGCACCTCTATTTTATCTCCACCCCTCCCCCCCCCCCCCCCC
>SJYC01015556.1:0-32724 GCA_006408675.1 Madoqua kirkii
AGGAAAAAAAAAAAAACAAAACTGTACTGTGAAGGACTGTCTAATATTTGGGAGTGCAACCTGTGTATGCTTGTAACATTTCAGCCTCATGATCTAAGTAAGTATCTGGGATTTAACCCCTAAGGGGTGCAATTCCACTTTTCACTTTGAAAGAGGCAACTTTGTATTATTCCTAATATTATTATTATTTGTATTATTCCTAAATTATTCCACAGGAGAAAACTTAATGACAGAATGAACACAGCATAGAAGAAACCAACTCACACCAAATGTATTTAAAGTCTCCTGTTGCATTCTGAAAATGTTGAGCAAGTTTGCATCTTATATGTGTTGCTTTTAGCACACAAAATAGTGTATTTCCTCAAAATGTGGGATGAAAGTGAAGTTTTATGCATAAAGTTTCCCTTAGGACAGAGAACATCTACGTTTCTGTGTGTCTGCTGTTGTTCCTCTGTACCCTAGCTCCTACAGAGATGCATGACTTTGTTTAACACGTGGTTATAGAGCTCTTGTCACATGCCAGGTGCTACATCACTTACTGGGAAAACTGGCTTTATAAGAAATATAGCTGGTGTCTTTCTCTGTAAAGTGTGCACACAAATTTATCCATAGAACTGCTGGCTCAATATTTTCCCCGAAAAAGACAGATTACAGATGCCTACTGAATCAATGAGAAAATATGTTAAAAAAAAAAAATACTAGTTAATGTACAGAAGGAATGTAAATGTCTGACATTTTAGCTACTCTTTCTGGAACGTCTTGTTAATATTGGAATAGAGAGGGAGGCGTTCAGCTCTTCCGTGGTATTCTTTGAAGTGGTGACTTCAGTAGATGATATCAGTGTTGGTGGAGAGACTCCCACAGAAATGCATCCAAGGTAAGCTGGACCCTCCCAAGTCAGGATGATCCAGGAGCTGACCGACAGTCAGGGAGTAGCCCTCCTGTTTACTGAGATCAATACTGAACATCAATAGCATACGGGCCTTTTTGAATGGCTCTTATCTGTCCCTGGGGGACTGAGCAGGTCAAGGGGTCTAACAACAGAAAATAAGATGAAGGAAACAAAAGGAAATACTTATGAAGACTGATATGAAAAATTCCGGGACTAGTACACGTCTCGACGCCTGTAACTTCAAATGAGACCAGTGCCATGTGGATGGTTTTCAAGACGGATTTCTCTGAAGCTCTGCAGCTGGCCCACTTTGCTATGTCAAACCTAAACATCCTCTTTTCACACTGGGGCTCTGTATAAGATTTCATGCAGAAGCAAGTATTTATAAAGCTTAAAAACTTGAAATACGCACACCTAGATGATTTCTTGGTTTTCATCGTATTCTAAAAGTCTACATTTTTAATGAGGAAAAAGGAAGCAGAATCTTTTGGCCCATCTTCTGAATCCATAATTATATTTAAAATGCTTTTTTCCCCTTAATGTGTAATTAATGAGAGGAAATCATAGCCCCTCATCAGTCTAATTTAAATCATTGTGTGAACTATTTTAAGTGAATAGGAATACCCGGTAGAACAACCCTAAGCGTTGAAAGCAGTTAGTTCTATAAAGATAGGTATTCATTAGGCAAATATTTAGCCTGTCTCTGCTAGAGTCCCTCCAGAATGAGGTGTGTCTTTCTTCTTAAGTCAAACTTAATTACTTAATGGGGCAATTAAAAATAGTGGATGCTTTAGATTATAATTTATGAGGGATGAGGTTACATTACTGTATAGTTACGTATCTTGCAAGGCTTCTTTGTTTCCATAAAAGGTGTTAAGATTATCTTGTAGTTTCTCGAGCTAAAGCTATGGAAGAAAACTTAACTCAGCCTGCAGAAAACCTCAGAAGTCATTTCTTTCAAATAATGTTAAATTTTCATGTGCTTAGCCTGCCATTTTTATCTTTAGGCTGTAAAAATCTCATATTCTTTTTAAAAATCTTAATTAAACTGTGGAAAATAAATGAGCCATATCTTTCTGAATGACAAGTTGAATGACGAATTTATTTCATAGTTGAGCTAAGCACCAACCACTGATAAAATTCAAAGCATGCTTTATGAAGAATATACTCTGATCTTTTATAAGACCTTTAAACACATGATAAAATATTGATTGACTTCTCATTGTAAATATTGAAACTTACACCTTCACACAAAAAGGAAAACAAGAAAATATTTTTCTGATACACTACAGGCAGAAGGAGAAAGGACTGAAACTTGTGTTTTGCCTGTCTCTAGCTGATATTGTGCCTAAGCTATGCTTCCTTAGTGAAATGGAGGTGACCATTTTGTTGGGGGACGTGGCTTTTTGCTGTGTGTAGCTTCACTAGGTTTAGGAAGATAACAACTTTTTCTGATAGAGTAATATGACTTGGATCCTTATCTCAGTGCAAGTGTTTCTTTTCTACCAGGAATACTTTTAAAAGGTAGTCAAACAAAATCAGATCTACAAAGCATCACCTCACATTGTTCAGAATAACCATCATTTAAAAATCTACAAATTATAAGTGCTGGCAAGAATGCAGAGAAAAAGGAACTGTCCTGTACTATTAGTGAGAATGTAACTTGGTGCAGCCACTATGGAGAACAGTGTGGGCGCTCTGTAAAAAACTAAAATATTAGAGATGCCATATCATTCAGCAATCCCATGCCAGGGTGTATATCCAGAAAAAGACAAGAATTCTGACCAAAAATAATATTGGAATATTCCTCAGCCACAAATAAGAATGACAGAATGCCATTTAGAGCAACGTGGATGGACCTAGGCATTATCATACTAAAGGAAGTAAGCCAGACAAAGAAATACAAATAACATGATACCAATTATACGCAGAATGTGAAAAAAAATGATTTTAAATAGCTCAGCTGGAATTCCATCATTTCCACTATCTTTGTTCATAGTGATGCTTCCTAAGACTCACTTGACTTCACCCTCCAGGATGTCTGGCTCTAGGTGAGTGTCCACACCATCATGGTTATCTAGGTCATTAAGATTTTGTTGTTGTTGTTCAGTTCTTCTATATATTCCTGCACATCTCTTCTTAATTTCTTCAGCTTCTGTTAGTTCTTCTATATATTCTTGCCATCTCTTCTTAATCTCTTCCACTTCTGTTAGATCCTTGCCATTTCCGTCCTTTATTGTGCCCAGCTTTGCATGAAATGTTCCCTTGGTATCTCTGATTTCCTTAAAGATAAATCTTTCTCTCTAATCTTTCTGATTATAGTATTTTCCTCTATTTCTTTCATTATTCAATTAAGGCTTTCTTATCTCTCCTTGATATTCTCTGGAACTCTGCATTCAGATGGGTATATCTTTCCTTTTCTCTGTTGTCGTCGGCTTCTCTTCTTTCTTCACCTATTTGTAAGGTCTCCTAAGACAAGCATTTCGCCTTTCTGCATTTCTTTTTCTTGGGGATAGTCTTGATCACTGGCTTCTGCCCATAGTTCTTCAGGCACTCTGTCTACCAGATCTAATCACTTGAATCTTTGTCACTTCCATTGTATAATCATAAAAGATTTGATATAGGTCACAGTTGAATAGTCTAGTGGTTTTCTCTACTTTCTTCAAGTTCAGCCTTAATTTTGCAATAAGGAGTTCATGATCTAAGCCACAGTCAGCTCCAGGTCTTGTTTTTGCTGACTGTATAGAGCTTCTCCATCTTAGGCTACAAAGAATATAATCAATATATAATTATATTTTATACTGATCTTATTATATACATAATATATTGAGCAAGAGAGTTCCAGAAAAACATCTACTTTTCTTCATTGGTTACACAAAAGCCTTTGACTGTGTGGATCACAGCAAACTGTAGAGAAAATTTGGAGAGATGGGAATAAAAGACCACCTGACCTGCCTCCTGAGAAACCTGCATGCAGGTCAGGAAGGGACAGTTAGAACTGGACAGGGAGCAGCAGACTGGTTCCAAATAGGAAAAGGAGTACGTCAAGGCTGTATACTGTCACCCTGAGTATTTAACTTATATGCAGAGTACATCATGAGAAACGCTGGGTTGGAAGAAGCCAAGCTGGAATCAAGATTGCTGGGAGAAATATCATTCACCTCAGATATGCAGATGACAGCACCCTTATGGCAGAAAGTGAAGAACTAAAGGGTTTCTTGATGAAAGTAAAAGAGGAGAATGAAAAAGCTGGCTTAAAACTCAGCACTCAGAAAACTAAGACCATGGCATCTGGTCCCATCACTTCATGGCAAATAGATGGGGAAACAATGGAATTAGTGACAAATTTTATTTTAGGGGGCTCCAAAATCACTGAAGATGGTGACTGCAACCATGAAATTAAAAGATGCTTCCTCTTTGGAAGAACAGTTATGACCAACCTAAGTAGCATATTAAAAAGCAGAGACATTACTTTCCTGACAAAGGTCCATCTAGTCAAAGCTATGGTTTTCCCAGCAGTCATGTATGGATGTGAGTGTTGGACCATAAAGAAAGTTGAGCATCAAAGAATTGATGCTTTTGAACTGTGGTGTTGAAGAAAACTCTTGAGAGTCCCTTGGACTGCAAGGAGATCCAACCAGTCCATCCTAAAGGAAATCAGTCCTGAATATTCATTGGAAGAACTGATGCTGAAGCTGAAACTTGGCCAATATTTTGGCCACCTGATGTGAAGAACTGACTCACTGAGAAAGCCCTTGATGCTAGGAAAGACTGAAGGTGGGAGGAGAAGGGGATGACAGAGAATGAGATGGTTGGATGGCATTACTGACTCGATGGGTGTGAGTTTGAGTAAGCCCTGGGAGCTGATGATGGACAGGGAAGCCTGTCGTGCTGTGATCCATGAGGTCACAAAGCATTGGACATGACTGAGTAACTGAACTGAGCTGAACTGAACCTATACATGGGCTTCAAAGTGGCACTAGTGGTAAAGAGCCTGCCTGCCATTACAGGAGATATGAAATGTGAGTTCGATTCCTGGGTCAGGAAGATCCTAGATGGAGGTATGGCAACCCACTCCATTTTTCTTGCCTGGAAAATCCCAGAGACAGAAGAGCCTGGTGGGCTACAATCTGCAAGGTCGCAAAGAGCTGGACATGACTGAAGTGACTTAACATGCACACTGTGTCAATTATAAAATGAAAAGGCACACAACCATTTTCTCATCATTTTCAAATATTTTAGAGATCATTAAAAAATATAATGTTCAATTACATTTTAAGTGAAAAGAGAATCTTATAAAATCATTTACAGAGTACAAATATAGTATTCAAATACATAATGTAAATACATCTATAAAGATCCAATGTATAAATATTTGATGATACATTTTTTTATAAATAGTTGATTACATGTAAGATAATGGTTAAAAAGAAGTTATGGAGTCTAAATTTAAGATACACTTGTATACAGACACTTGAAGTGTATACACAAATGCTAATAATTATTTTTCAATAGTTAATTTCATTATGGACGAGCTTAAGTGTTCATCTTAAATATCTTTCCATTCCTTAACGAACTCTAGCTTTCTGTGTTTTCCTCCCTTACTGTAGAGAGCCCCCTAACGGCTCTCCCACTCACAGTGTTTATTGCCCTTCCTTCTTCTCCTGCCCGTTGGTTGGTACACCCCCCCTGTCGCACACACTGGCCGGCCTGCATCAGTCCTGAGCTCCTCCCTACTGCAGTGGGTCATACCTGACCCATCACAGCCATACCTTCTGCAGTAGTGGTTCCAAATCCACACAGTCCTCTCAATAACTAGCTCCCATTTACAACTCCTTTCTACAATGTCCTGCTTATATTTTCTTCCTTAAATTTTACCATTCCTGATGTAAAAGATAGTCCTTTACATATATCTTTCCCTACTATGTTGTCGCTGCTTAGTCGCTAAGTCATAGCCTACTCTTTGTGACCCCATGGATTGTAGCCCGCCAGGCTCCTCTGACCATGGGGTTTTCCTGGCAAGGATACCGCAGTGGACTGCCTTTTCCTCCTCCAAGGGATCTTCCCGACTCAGAGATCCAACCTGCATCTCTTATATTGCAGGCAGATTCTTTATCACTGAGTCACCTGGGAAGCCCTTACATGTATATGTAGATGTATTTTCCTAGTTGAAGATGTTTGAGAATAGAAGCTATGTTCAAATATCAAAGTCTCCTAAAGCATAATTTTCTTACATGTGTGCAACTGTAAAGATGAAAGACAGTTTCACCGAAATGCAAGTCTACATCACAGCTACAGAGATTAATAATAGATTAATGATAGTAACAGCTAACACCTCTGGGATATTCTTTATGTTCAGTGCTGTTTTAAGGGACAAAGACACACATTCTCATCTAACCCTTGCAGCAGCTCAGTGATGCAGATTGCATGTACGGTGACCGACCATCCAAGCTCGCATTTAGGACTGAAAGCCTCCTGTCCTCAGGAAACGCTTACATCTTGGCAGATCAGAGCAGTGGAACACCCAGATAGTCATACAACTTTGTTGATGAGGAAGCGAGACTTAGAGGGGTTAAGGAATTTGCCCCAGATCACAAAACTGGTAACTGGAAGAGGCAGAATTCTTAACAGGCAGTCTGGCATCAGAGAACATATTTCTTCCTTTTTGCCCCTTGAAGTTAGCTTGTGCTTTTATTTGCTGGTATAATTTAATTACCTGGCCTGAAAACTTTAGTGATTAAAAAGAAATTACATTTTACATCAGAATCCAACACACACACACATATGTAGCATACGCTGTGCTGTGCTCAGGTGCTTTGGTCCTGTCTGACTCTGTGACCCAGTGGACCGTAGCCCACCAGGCTCCTATGTCCATGGGGATTCTCCAAGCTAGAATCCTGGAGTGGGTTGCCATGCCTTCCTCCAGGGGATCTTCCCTACCCAGGAATCCAACCTGTGTCTCCTGTATCTTCTGCATTGCTGGTGAAGCCACTGAGGAAGCCCCTGATATACATACATTCATAAGAGTGAAACGAAAGTTTAGTCTAAAACATCTACCCTGAGTGTTGTTTTTTTTAAGCAGTTTTAGGCTTACAACAAAATGACAGGAAGGTACAAAAATTCCCCCATATAGCTCCTCTCCTCACAAGCATAACCATTATCAACAGAGCGTAACTGGTATCTTTTTTTTTTGTTTTTAACCAAGTACCTTATAATCACCAAAGTCCCCAGTTCATCTTCAGGCTCATGTTAAGAAAGGGAGTAGTGTTTTACATTCTGTGAGTTTGGACGAAAGTACACTGATGTCCATCCATCATTACAATGCCATTCAAAGTATTTTCACTGCTCATAAAACAACACAATGCTCCATGTATTCACCTCCCCACAAATTCCTGGCAATTATTGATCTTTTTATTGAAACAGCATATTCTTAATTATCAGATGCATTATAATAGCATAAAAAGACCAAACTCAGAAGAAATGGAAATAATGACTTTTAGGGAAAGTAATTTTTTGAGTGAAAAATTGAGAAATTCAACTATTATTTCTTTCACCTTTCAGATATAATGACTAATCTTTAGGCTGGTTAATTTCTATCCCCCCAGTATCACACGTTAAGAATGACAGAGTCAGGTTTCCAGCCTAAGATGTCTGACTTTTCCAGGTGTACACTTTATCAGCATCCATGGAAGAGGTAATTGGTGAAATAAACAACAAATGGGGGTGAAGGGATGCTCTGCCAACAACGATGCTAGTGAGATTATGCCACCAACCTGCCGAGAGGTGGGTGGCTTATCCAGAGGTGGAGACATCTAAAAACCTGGAATATTCAGTTTTCACCATGAGAAGCTGGAATTTGATCAAAAGGACAGAGCCCAAAAGTTCTAGAACCATGTCTCCTTAGCATCATTTCAAACTCAGAGGCTCTGCTGCTGTGGTCCTTGTTCTTGCTTTTCCCCAAGCTACTTTCCAGCTTTCCCTTCCTCTGAGCTACATCTGCATCCTCCTCAAAAATACTCCTATTGCTAAATTATTCAAGCTCACAATAAAAGGAAACTTTGCTAATACAAATGGCAAGGCAAAGGCTTTGCTGCGGATGGAGACAAACCAAGCAGACGGAAATATGGTTGAACAGTGAACACTATAGAAGTGGAGACTGAGAGAACAACAAACTGCAAAGAACTTCAAGTTAATTGTATTAATCAGAATTCTTCCTGTCTGTGGATGCATATAGATATTATTGTAATTTTATGTATTATATATTTAGATATACTATATTTATTATATGATGGTATAATTATAAGTAATGGTATTTATAAGATCAGTTTATATTTTTGTGTTGATACAAATATATTTATAGAAATAAATTGCAAATATTATAAATTTTGAATATTACACATAAATGTATTATATATAAAGAGATAATTTCTTGTAAGGAGTTGGCTCACATAGTTATAGAGGCTGAGAAGTCCCCAGATCTTGCAGTTATCAACCTGAAGACACAGGAGACTCAGTGGTGTAGTCCAGCCTAAGCTCTTGTCTGAAGACAGGAGAAGACTGATATTCCAGCTCAAAGAAAGTTAGCAGAGAGGGGGAGTGCTTTCTTACTTAACCAAACACCTGGACATTCCTTGATCCCATCAAGTTGATCCATAAAATTAATAATCAGGCTGATTCTTGTTTTCATTCCAATTCCAAAGAAACGCAATGCTAAAGAATGCTCAAACTACCACACAATTGCACTCATCTCACACACTAGTTAAGTAATGCTCAAAATTCTCCAAGCCAGGCTTCAGCAATACGTGAACCGTGAACTTCCTGATGTTCAAGCTGGTTTTCGAAAAGGCAGAGGAACCAGAGATCAAATTGCCAACATCTGCTGGATCATGGAAAAAGCAAGAGAGTTCCAGAAACACATCTATTTCTGCTTTGTTGACTATGCCAAAGCCTTTGACTGTATGGATCACAATAAACTCTGGAAAATTCTGAAAGAGATGGTCCACCAAATTTGAAAGACTCTGCAGTGGCCACAGGACTGGAAAAGGTCAGTTTTTATTCTAATCCCAAAGAAGGGCAATGCCAAAGAATGTTCAGGCTACTGCACAATTCTTCTCGTTTCACATGCTAAAAAGGTCATGCTCAAAATCCTTCAAGCTAGTCTTTAGCACTCACTTCAGTGAAGTGAGAACTTCCAGATGTTCAAGCTGAATTTAGAAAAGGTAGAGGAACCAGAGATCAAATTATCAATAACTGTTGGGTCATAGAAAAAGCAAGATAATTCCAGAGAAACATCTACTTCTGCTTCATCGACTACACTAAAGCCTTTGACTGTGTGGACCACAACAAATGTGGAAAACTCTGAAAGAGATGGGAATCTCAGACCACCTTACCTGCCTCCTGAGAAACCTGTATTTAGGTCAAGAAGCAACAGTTAGAACTGGACATGGAAAATGGACTGGTTCCAATTTGGGGAAGGAGTACGTCAAAGCTGTGTATCATTACCCTGCTTATTTAATTTATATACAGAGTACATCACGGGAAATGCCAGGCTGGATAAAACACAAGTTAGAATCAAGATTGCCAGAAGAGATATCAACTTGGCATCTGGTCCCATCATTTCATGGGAAATAGATGGGGAAACGGTGGAAACAGTGTCAGACTTTATTTTGGGGGCTCCAAAATCACTGCAGATGGTGACTGCAGCCATGAAATTAGAAGATGCTTAGTCCTTGCTAGAAAAGTTATGACCAACCTAGATAGTATATTCAAAAGCAGAGACATTACTTTGCTGACTAAGGTCCTTCTAGTCAAGGCTATGGTTTTTCCAGTGGTCATGTATGGATGTGAGAATTGGACTGTGAAGAAGGCTGAGTGCCAAAGAATTGATGCTTTTGAGCTGTAGTGTTGGAGAAGACTCTTGAGAGTCTCTTGGACTGCAAGGAGATCCAACCAGTCCATTCTGAAGGAGAGCAACCCTGGGATTTCTTTGGAAGGAATGATGCTGAAGCTGAAACTCCAGTACTTTGGCCACCTGATGCGAAGAGTTGAGTCATTGGAAAAGACTCTGATGCTGGGAGAGTTTGGGGGCAGGAGAAGAAGGGGATGACCGAGGATGAGATGGCTGGATGGTATCACTAACTCGATGGACATGAGTCTGGCTGAACTCCAAGAGATGGTGATAAACAGGGAAGCCTGGGTTGCTTTGATTCATGGGGTCGCAAAGAGTCAGACATGACTGAGCAACTGAATTGAACTGAATTGAACTGATGAGATTTCTCTGATATAAAAGCATGTCCTTTTGATTTGAGAACTAGGCATCGTTCTGCTTTGAGAACTAGACATGATTAAATAAAAGGTTAAGACAAATTTCTGAATATAAAGCAAGGACTAATTTATGACTTTTCACAACCACTAATATTTGTATAGCAACTGAGAATTGCGAGTGTACGACAAGCTTACCTTTTAAAATCATCATTTCACTTGATTTCCTAATAACCCATACAACAGGCACCATCATTTTCATTTTCTAAATGAAGAAACGGAGGTTTGGTATACAAATGACATCCCAAAGTCAGAGAGTCAGTTCTTGTCAACACACTTGGGGTCCTTTGGCTCTAATCCTAGTCTCATTCACTAACACCAGGTCGTTAGAGCCTTATTTGTGAAGTGTCAGGATTATGACCTTATGTTTGAAGAAAATTTTAAATTATAGTTTAGTACTGTCTCATTATAAAATCCTTCTTCTCACCTCCATTTCCCCTCCAAAGCATAATTAGGGAAAGGCTATGCCCCTTACATCAAGCATTTGAACTCTTTCTGAAGGATTCAGATCAGCAATACAAATCCAGACAGAAATAAAAGATTAGGTTTTTATCTAAAACTGACAATTTTCACCATTTTATTTCAAGGGTGAACAATGGCAAAGAATGACACCCTTCTGAGCTTAAAAAAAAAAAAAAAAGAAATTACACAAATGCTCCAGACCCTGAATTCCACATGTTCTGCCAATGTGGCTCAATAATTATTAATGGATAATGGTAGCAGCTATAAATACCCACAGGCGCAAAACAAAACAAACAAAAAAAACACACCAGAAATTCTTATTTAGCATATATTGCAAATGCTTTATCAGTAAATGAGACACAAACACAGGTTTCATGGCAAGACTTCCCAGTCTGGGAGCTTGTCTACATGGTTCCAGCCTCTGAATGCGCTCTCCCTTCCACTGCCTTTCCCATCAATTCCCATCTTCTATTTCAGATTTTAACCAGAAGCATTTTCTTTTCTTTAGCATAGTAAGAGGGAAAATACAATGAACTACGCTGCAGGCTTTCCCAGAATCCAGAAAAGTACTTAAGAGGTACCCACTGACCTGAGAGGCAGTGTCAGTTTGCACAAGAGACGTGGATGCTAAGTTAGAGGCAATTATGTCATGCAAAGATGCCCAAACTTCTACTCAGTTTGTTGAATAAGTCACAGCCTTTTCTCTATACCAAAGCTTCCTATAGATAGATTTAGTGATGTTTAGATACTTATTGGGTCTATCAGATTTGATAATGGAATCAACCTCTCCCTTTAGAAGCTCTGGGTTAATGGCAAAGTTTATTAAACTGCAAGCAGTCATTCAGAAAAGATCAATAGAGACATGATTACAGAGTAACCAGAGGATTAAACATGAGATTTATCACAAAATTAAACTGAATTAAATGTTCTCTGATAGCACTTGAAATGCTGTCGATATGTTTAACTCATGATCTATGCTTTCTGTGTTTACCTAATAGGCACAGGGATGTCTGATTTGAGAAAATGATTGCTATATAAAAACATAAGCCACAGAGATTTGCTGAAAGACTCGAGAGTCCCTTCTGAAAATGTTCACCCATTTTTAAGAAGCAGCACTTTAATTTCTCCACAAGAGCTGTCCACAGTTTAACTCAGTAATTTGGAGTTACTTGGTACATAGCCCATCTTCCCATCCCTAAAGGTCGCCCATATAGGCATCCCCACTTTTCTAAAGTTCACTTTATGCCACTTCACTTTTACAAAAACCCTACATTTGCATCTGTTTCCCCTAACCAAAAGAAATCTGAAGAGGATTTTTCACTTTTATGGAAAGAGGTGAAAAGCAAAACTAGTATTCAGTGTCTGTTCTGCAAAATGCTGTTAGAGAAGCAGCATTCACCCCAAAGAGCAAGAGTGACCCCACCAAGCTCCTTCCCTGGAAACTACACTCTGCATCTCAGCATCTAGTTGCCATACCTTTGAACAGCGTCTGTGAACATCTGTGCTTTATATTGATTTATTTTGTGCATCTGTATCCCAAAGTAGTTGCTTCTTGGCTCTATGCCATTTTGGCTTACGGAAGATTTCACAGGAACTTTCAGACAGTGGGGGAATCCTGTACACCCTCACAGGCACATATCTCAGAAACTGTGTCTGCAAGTCACATCCTTGAAACCATTTCCTCCTCTTTAAAAAATTTCCTTCCCTTCTCTCACACAGAAGCATGTGGTGTGACACTGGGCCTTGGTCCCCTGAGGAAAGAGGGCTGGAAAATGTCATCTAGATGTAGGAAAATCAACCCTTCTACATCATGGGAGAACTTACTGATACCACCACAAGCTCAGCAAATCACATTCATAAAAGTGAAATCCCGTTCACAAGCTATGAAAGGTAACCACCGGCTAAACTGGAGACAATATACACGCTCGTCATCAGTGGAGGAGTCAGTATACATGATGGCTGTTAAGACTGATAGCAATACCACAGTGAGAGAGCACGGCTCTGCAGGACCTGAGATGATAAAGGCCAATCCTGCTGTGAGAGCTTGGGAGGGTGTGCGTGCAAGCAGATGGGCTGGCAGGGAAATTAGTCACAGAGCAAACACTGAGCCTGAGGTTTAAACTACACCTTGGATGACAGCAAGTCTGAGGGAGGCATCCCTTTTCCCCTGGGCCTGAGGTTTAAGCTACACCTTGGATAGCAACGATCTAAAGGAGGCGCCCCCTTTCCCCTGGGCCTGAGGCTACATCTTGGATAGCAATGAGTCTGAGGGAGGCGTGCCCTTTCCCCTGGGCCTGAGGTGTAAGCTACGCCTTGGATGGCAGCAAGTCTGAGGGAGGCATGCCCTTTCCCCTGGGCCTGAGGTGTAAGCTACACCTTGGATAGCAATGAGTCTGAGGGAGGCGTGCCCTTTCCCCTGGTCTAGTTGCTGTCGCGTTGCTAGCACATGCACCCACACACGGCATCGGCCCTACCCTGAGGACCTGCGGGCTGCAGTGGCTTCAGCTGCAATCCAATATGGCAGCCGTTTGGAAAGAGAGGGGAGAAGAGCTGAGTTGGAAACGAGATGCTGTGGCTGATACCACCCTGCAGTTCTATTGTCCCCTCATCAGCACACTGATTTATACCAGAGCCACCGCTTTTCTTCTCAGCAGTTATCCAATGCTACAATACCATTTGGTGCTGTGGGTAGTCCACAAAATTTCTCGATTCCTCAGGGACCAAGAATGCCATCCTGCCTGCTGAAGAGAGGAGCTCTGCACCCCACCTTAAAAGCCGGGGCTCCTTTGAAGGACATGAAGCCAAAGCTGCTTACCTCAGACTCTGATTGATGGAGATCCTATGACATCAGTTTCTTACATTATTTTCCACAGTAGAAACTTCATGCTAATAAAACTCCTGCCCCTCACTGCTATCAATACACTGTGTCTTCGCTCAGTCTGGGACTGATACAAGCAGGTGCTGTGGCGGCAGTCGGATCTGGGTTTGAGCCCTGGTGTTGCCACTTTGTGGCTGTGTGACCTTAGGCAAATCTCCAGCCTGTTTAGAGCTCCCTTTTTACTGCTCCAGGACAGGGACAGAGTTATGAGGCCTAATGAAATCTGTGGGAAGTGCCTCGGATATTTCCTAGCATAAAGTAGATAATAAATGCTAAGTGATGAATTCCTCTTCCTAGCAATCATGTTCCTAGTCAATATAAAGGGAAACTGTCAGTCATTATAAAATGCTTCTTTGGCAATTGAGGATTGATGGCGGGACTTATTCTTTATGAATAGCCTTAAGAATGTGTGTATTGAGTGTCTTTTGGTGTTCAGAGTGATATAGTGTATACTATAATATCTCTTTTAATTACCATAATATTCTGTGCAGCTTCAGTTTTCCTTATTTCCATCAGATAGGAGTTAAGTGTCACAACTACTTTATAAAGTAGCTTTTGAATTAAATAAAGTAATACAGTTTCTGGAACAGACTAGAGTTAGTCATTCTATTACTATGAATTAACTTGACCAGGGTCTTCATCCCAGGCTTGAAGACAACACCAGGATTCAATGCAGAGCTGCATGACTAGAGCTCCGAATGCAGAAGCCTGGGATGCAATTGGAGCACTGCCCTGGATTTACACTGTGATTTCAAACTCAGTCTTCCCATACTTCTCTATTCTTTTTTTTTAAATAAGCACATCACTTAGTCTACTTACCCTGTAAAATGAAAGAAAAAAAATAATACAATTTACTCTTTGGAATACCACCACATAAATGTTCTTTTTTCCCCAAAAATCTGCTTTCCATAATTTATGAGAAGTGCAAAAGTTGCCGGGAAAAGACAGAAAGAAAAATGAATTTCCCATCATCATATGAAATGGAAAGATGGAAACTTCACAAAGGTTTGGCATGGGAAGAGAGCAACCCTTTGTACTCATGATATATCCAAAATCAAAAAGACCACCATGTAAACTGCTCCTAGAGACAGGGGAAAAGAAGGCATGAAAAAGTGTTTGATAACTGATTCCATCATAAATCTCTTTCCAACTGCTTTACCTCTGCTGGTTTTCCAAATGAGACATCTGTCCATTTTCAAAGAGAAAATAAATGCATCCAGGAGAGTTACTAGATGCACTTCAACATAAAAAGATTATCTACACGGCTTCCTGCTGGAGTCTAACCTTGAGAGAAATGGGTTTCTTGGACGGTATTAGGGAATCCCTCAATGCGCCATCCAAAATCTTCCTGTGTTAAGACTTAATGGAACAGGAGAGATGGAACAAAGGAGGGGGAAAGCTCTCCTTCCCAGCTGAGCACTGACACACACACAGTACCGTTTGGGAGGCAACTTTATGTGCTCTTAGTAGTAGATTAATGAATGTAATTACCTAGCATTGTGGCTGTGAATGCTGCAAAAACTATAATTTATAGAGTGCTGTAAAGTTCTAATGTGTTTTTATGTCCATAAGCTGCTTAACCATAATCTAATGCATTTGTACAAGAACAGCCTAAGTGGCTCTCAGCTGAACAGTGAACACAAGTGTCTGAACCTCAGCAATTCTCCTCATACGTCTTTATAACCCAACCCAGTGTGGTAAGCATCTGAGGGAAACAGCTGCTGAATTATACAAATAATTCCAGAGACAGTGACAAGGCTCTCTGCCTCTCTCACCATGAGAAGAGTTGCTGGCTGACAAAGAGCTGCAGGCTTTAATTAAATGCTGGAGTGGTTCTGCATACATGTTTGGTGGTTACTTTTTCTTTTACCAACATTCTCAATACCCTCTCCTCCAGTTCCATCTACTCTCATCCCTGCCCCCTAGAGGTGAGCAGGGGTAGAAAGGGGAAGGAGAGACGAAGAGAACAGGGGAAAAAATTAGCTTTCTATATGAAAATACCCTACTTGGCTTCCAGCTTGGAAAAGGCTTACCATTTCCAGTTTCTCAGCCACTGTATTTTGAAGGAAGGAAATAAAGGAGTACTCCCTTTACTTTCAAGGGAGTAAAGCTCAACGATTCTCCGATGACCAAAGAAAATTATCCTTTGAGACTGCCCTGAAGTATCTCATGTGAGTGGATAGATGACTATGATGATGAAGATAAGGGTGGTGATGATGGTGGGTGGTGGTGGCTGATGCTTTTTTAAAGTTTTCAATATGTAGAATTATATACTCTTCATAGTCCAATGAGAAGGTACCACTGGTAAACCAATTTTCAGATGAAAACACCAAGAGTTGTGATTGGTTAAGTGGCAAGGCAGGTATTTCAGTTTAGCTTTTCACTCCACAGCCTCACTGCTGCTGCTGCTGCTAAGTCACTTCAGTTGTGTCCGATTCCGTGTGACCCCATAGAGGGCAGCCCACCAGGCTCCTCCATCCCTGGGATTCTCCAGGCAAGAACACTAGACAATTTATTTACAACTTGTAACTTAATGTTTTCCTTATCTATAACATAGAGATTGGTATTGTTCAGTCATGAAGTCACATCTGGCTCTTTGCCACCCCATGAACTGCAGCACACCAGGCTTCTCTGTCCTTCATTATCTCCTTGACTTTGCCCAAGTTTATGTTCACTGAGTCTGTGATGCTATCTAACCATTTCATCCTCTGTCATCCACTCTTCCTCCTGCCTTCAGTCCTGGCATCAGGGTCCTTTTAATGAGTTGGCTCTTCACATCACGTAGCCAAATATTGGAGCTCCAGCTTCAGCATCAATCCTTCCAATGAATATTCAGGATCCATTTCCTTTAGAATTGACTGGCTTGATTTCTTTGCAGTCCAAGGGACTCTAAGGAGCCTTCTCCAGCACGACAATTTGAAAGCATCAGTTCTTCGGTCACAGCCTTCTTTATGGCCCAGCTCTCACATGCATACATGAGTACTGGAAAAACATAGTTTTTACTATGTTAACCTTTGTTGGCAAACTGATGCCTTTGGTTTTTAATATGCTGTCTAGGTTGGTCATAGCTTTGCTTCTAAGGAGCAAGTATCTTTTAATTTCATGGCTGTAGTTACCATCTGCAGTGGTTTTGGAGCCCAAGAAAATAAAATCTGTTACCGCTTCAACTTTTCCCCACCTGTTTGCCATGAAGTGATGGGACCGGATGCCATGATCTTAGTTTTTTGAATGTTGAGTTTCAAGCCAGCTTTTTCACTCTCTTCTTCCACCCTCATCAAGAGGCTCTTTAGTTCCTCTTTACTTTCTGCTACTACACTGGTTATCATCTGCCTATCTGAGGTTATTGATATTTCTCCTGGTAATCTTGATTCCAGCTTAGGATTCATCCAGGCATTTCACATGATGTACTCTGAATATAAGTAAAACAAAGTGACAATATACAGCCTTGTCATACTCCTTACCCAATTTTGCACCAGCCTGCTTCTAACTGTAGCTTCTTGACCCGCATACAGGTTTCTTAGGAGAGTGGTAAGGTGGTCTGATATTTCCACCTTTTAAAGAACTTTTGAGAGTCTGTTGTGATCTACACAAAGGGTTTTATATAATCAATGAAGCAGATGTTTTTCTGGAATCCCTTTGCTTTCTCTATGATCCAACAAACATCGACAATTTGATCTTTGGTTCCTCTGTCATTTCTAAACCCATTTTCCACATCTGGAAGTTCTCGGTTTTATGTACTGCTGAAGCCTAGCTTGTAGGATTTTTAGCATAACATTACTAGTATGTGAGATGAGTAGAACTATTTGGTAGTTTGAACATTCTTTGGCATTGCCCTTCTTTGGGACTGGAATGAAATCTGTCCTTTCCCAGTCCTGGGGCCACTGTTGAGTTTCCCAAATTTGCTGATACTACTGAGTGCTGCACTTTAACAGCATCATCTTTAAGGATTTTAAATAGCTCAGCTGGAAATCCACCACCTCCACCAGGCTCATAGTAAAGCCTCCTAAGGCCCACTTGACTTCACACTTCAGGATGTCTGGCTCTGGGTGAGTGGCCACACCATCATGGTTATCTGGACCTTTACTGTACAGTTCTTCTGGTATTCTTGCCACCTCTTCTTAATCTCTTCTGCTTCTGTTACATAGATCCTTATCATTTCTGTCCTTTACTGTGCCCATACTTGCATGAAATATTCCCTTGATGTCTCAAATTTTCTTGAGATCTCTAGTCTTTCCCTTTCTATCATTTTCCTCTTCTTTGCATCGTTCATTTAAGGCCTCTTATCTCTCCTTGTTATTCTCTGGAACTCAGCACTGAGTTGGTTATATCTTTCCCTTTCTCCCTTGCTTTTGGCTTCTCTTCTTTTCTCAGCTATTTGTAAGGCCTTTTAAGACAACTACTTTGCCCTCTTGCATTTGTTATTCTTTGAGATGGTTTTGGTTATTGACTCCTGTACAATGATACAGACTTCAGTCTATAGTTCTTCAGGCACTCTGTCTACTAGAATCTCTTCATCACTTCCACTGTATAATCATAAGGCATTTGATATAGGTCATATCTGAATGGCCTAATGGTTTCCCCTAGGATGAAAAGACAAAATACAGAGATAACAGTAGTATTTACCTCATAAGACTGTTATGGGAGTTAAATGAGTTCATACATATGAAGTTCTTAGAACAGTTTCTAGACCTAAGTGATGCTGAGTCCATGTTAGCCATCATCACAATTACACCTCTACAAACAGGCAGAATATGCATACAAAGCTGGCGCCTGAATAATGGAGGATTTAGGACCACCTCACTTCTCACCATAAAAAAACCCACTTATAATTTACAGTTGGCCCTCCATACCAGCAGCTCCACACTGGCGGAGTCAACCAACCGAAGGGCAAGCTTCACTGCAGTACTTTCTTATCTTTAGGAATTTTTTATGTGGACCATTTTTCAAGTCTTTGTTGAGTCTGTTATTATATTGCTTCTGTTTTATGTTTTAGCTTTTTGGCCCTGAGGCATGTGGGATCTTCGCTCCTGAGCTGGGACTGAAACCCCACTCGCTGTATTAGAAGGTGAAGTCTCAACCACTGGCCCACCAGGGAAGTCCCAGGACTTACCACTGGAAAAAATCCAAGTGCACTGGTATAGTTCAAATCTGTGCTGTTCAAGGGGCAACTAACCTGGCAAGATGGGGCAGATGCCATGCATGCATGCGTGCGTTTATTCACTCAGTCATGTCTGACTCTTTGCAACCCTTTGGATTGTAGCCCACCAGGATCCTCTGTCTCAGGCAAGAATACTGGAGTGTGTTACCTTTTTCCTCCAGGGGATCTTCCTGACCCAGGGATCAAACCCTCATTTCCAGTGTCTCCTGCCCTGCAGGCAGATTCTTAACCCACTGAACCACGAGGGAAGCCCGGGTGTGTGTTTATTTGTGGGAATGCTATAAGGGACACCAAAACGTGCCTGCATCTTCTAAAGGCAGATGTTCCAAGATCAAACATCTCTGCCTGTGAAATCCAGACACGTATCCTGGAGTCCAGCAGTTCCAAATAATGGATAAAGTAGCAGTGTCAAAGTATAACTGGATAAGTCCCACTCCACTTCCCAGGGCCCAGTGTTGAGTGAAGGCTCCCCTAGAGAGGACCTCTCCCAGAAGGACCTCAGGTGTAAAAGCAAAAAAGAGCCATAGCAACAGGAATTCCCACTTTCCCCTCCTCTTTTCAGTTGCATTGCAATATGGTATCAGTGAGTAAATATTTTAGTACACATTAAAAAAAAATTGCAGCTTCAGAAAAACACAAGGCTAGAAAATCTTCAGAGCTCTTAGGTGAGTATGGGAGCACAATGGCATTACATCAGAGGCCACATGGGGATGAACAGTCAGCTCTAAGACACACACTCAGGGTAAATTAGTATCATGGCTAATAAATAATGGATGCTCTTCCTAGTTAAAAATGCACTGCTCTCCAGCATTCATGGGATGAGATGTGATTTGGATTCAATTAAAGCTCTATCCTGTCCAAGGGAAGAAAACTCTGCCTCTAAGAGAGCCATGTGGCTGCTTCTTTACTTTCTGTGCCAGATTGATCTCTGGAAGTCTCAGATCCATCACGTTCACAGGGGCTGCAGAGGCTGTAGCTACACATCTATCTCCTCCAAGAGAAAAGTGCAAGAGAAGAAAGCCTGAAAGGAGATAACACAACTGGGAAAGTATTTCCTGCCTCGTAATAACTCAGCTTTGACCCTACCTGTGAAAACTGGTTCCTGTAATTTAACCTGAAAGAAGAGGAGGAAGTAAACAAACCATTTCCTAAAAACACCGCTGCAGTCCTTAAAGAGCTGAAGTGGAACTGGGGACAGACAGTAAGGGTCTGAATGTGGCCAGTTCTCTCCACAGGCCTCTCCTTACTTTTCCCCGATACACATCTCTCTTCCTGTAGTCCTCAAGACTCACTTCCTCCTTAGCAGCCCTAAAATCACTAAAAGAAAATCACTGGCCACTCAGCAGTTTCCAAATACTGACCCATTCCTCACCTTACCTGCCACCACCCTTCTATTTCCCTTTCTCACCTCAGTTTCTCTGTGGGAATGGGATCCTAGCGTGTTTCCTCACGTTCTCGCCACTCTCACACACCCCCCATCATCGATCTTGTCCACTCACCTTCAGCAAGCCCAGTTCTATGCCTCAGGAGGGCTTCTCAGGTGGCACTAATGGTAAAGAACCCATCTACCAATGCAGGAGACACAAGAGACTTAGGTTTGATCCCTGAGTAGGGAAGATCTCCTGAAGAAAACAGGGCAACCTGTTCCAGTATTCTTGCCTAGAAAAGTCCACTGGTAGAAGAGCCTGGTGGGCTGCAGTCCATGGGCCCACAAAGGGTCAGACCTGACTAAGTGACTGAGCACCACCTATACCTCAGAACTCCCTGTAAGAAGTCCATGGCTCCTGACTGCTTGCACCAAGCCCTGTGTCTTCCTCCGTGCCCTGCTATGACTCACTGGTTATGTCTCTCCCCAAACTCCCTCTCCATCCATGTGCCATGCACGTGTGTGTGTGTGCTAAGTTGCTTCAGTGGTGTCTGTCTCTTTGTAACTCTATGAACTGTAGCCCACCAGGGTCCCCCATCCATGGGATTCCCCAAGCAAGAATACTGAAGAGGGTTGTCATGCCCTCTTCTCGGCCCAAGGATTGAACCCATTTCTTTTTTGCATCCCCTGCATTGGTAGGTGGGTTCTTTACAACTAGAGCCACCTAGGAAGCCCCAGTGTCCCATGGGGGATGACATCTCCCTCCCAAGCACCCTTAGCACTTCCTGTCTACACCAGTGGTCTGCAAGATATCCATCAGGATAAACACTACATTAAAATGTCTATTTGTAAATGTTTTCATCTCATTTTTTAATAATTCCTAATTTTATGTGTTTTATGATCTATAAAATACATTGTTCCAATAGTACATAAAGCTTTTAAATGAATGTATATGTATATGTGTATTCCCAGGTTGAGCAGTGATAAAAGAAAAAACACCTGCCTTCCAGTACAAGAAACAGAAGCAAGAGACAGGGGTTCTATCCCTGGGTCGGGAAGATCCCCTGGAGGAGGAAACAGCAACCTACTCCAGTATTCTTGCCTGGTAAACCCCATGGACAGAGGAGATGGGTGGGCTACACACTTTCCCAGGGTTGCAAAGAGCTGGACACGACTGGGCGGACACACACACACAGAAACACATGCACACGTGTAAGTATTTAACAGAGGTGCTTATTCTAAATCTTTTTGCCAGTATGGGCACATAATCAAAAAAGTTTGGAGACTTCTGGTGGAGACTACACAGAAGGAAGCAAGCACCTTGATGGCACCCTTTCCTGTACTTCTTTAAACACTCAAAAATAGCACTATGTGATTTATTGATATGGTAACTAGGCATGGTAACTAGGCACAGCTTTCAGACCTCTGTAGAACATGATGCCCTAAGAAACTAAATCCCAACATTTCGCAAATAAATCACTAAGCTGCAAGAAATAACCACACTGAATGATGACAACAAACCCTTAAATAACATGGGTCTGCACTGTGCAAGTACACTGATATGTGTATTTCTTCCACTAAAAACATTCTAGAGTGCCACACCATTAACAGCCACTTGAATATGCTGATGAAAGACTGGGATGTGGGAGCTGACTGTGAAGTTACAGGTGCATGTTCTGCTCTGCGCAAGATGCATGCCCCTAGTCCCTGCTGTTCAAGGGTTAACTGTATAGTCAATAATACCATATGCATGGATATTCCCTGGTGGCTCAGATAGGAAAGAATCTACTTGCAGTGCAAGAGACCTGGGTTTCATTCCTGGATGGGGAAGATCTCCAGGAGAAGAGAATGGCTACCAGTATTCTTGCCTGGAGAATCCCATGGACAGAGGAGGCTAGGAGGCTACAGTCCATGGGGTCAATATTCAAAAGTGTCTTTAAAAAAAAAGTGCAGATCTTAAAAGTTCTTACAACAATAAAAAAAGTTTTGTAACTTTGTATAGTGACAGGGGTTAACTAGACTTATCATAGTGATCATTTCACAAGGTAGACAAATACTACAGTACTCGTGAAGCTAATATAATGTTCTATGTCAATTATACCTTGATTTTGAAAAGAAAAGAAGAAAAAGAAATAATCACATTCAAAACAAGAGTCAGGGATCATCTTTTGCTTTACAACAATAAAAAAAGTTTTGTAACTTTGTATAGTGACAGGGGTTAACTAGACTTATCATAGTGATCATTTCACAAGGTAGACAAATACTACAGTACTCGTGAAGCTAATATAATGTTCTATGTCAATTATACCTTGATTTTGAAAAGAAAAGAAGAAAAAGAAATAATCACATTCAAAACAAGAGTCAGGGGATCATCTTTTGCTACTAACAGTGCAATGAAGACTTCAGAAGGGGTGCCTTGTTACCTCTAGGTAACAAGTCCCAAGCTCATTAGCCAGCAGCCATCAAACACACCACATATTATGTGATCTGGCCCACAGATTTCTTCTAACAAAACATCTGGGATTTGCCTCTCTGAATAGGATGCTGCATTGAAACAGAAAAACAAGAGAAGATGTGATAATACTTGCTCACCAACATATGTTTTTTCCTTGGGAGAAAAAATAAATCCAGCTTCATCCAGTCATGGAAACTCCCAAAGTCAAACAGGTGGGTGTGACCTGCCATTTCAGCAGGGAAGCGTGAAGCTACAAGAGCCTCATGGATACAGGGTAGACATTTACTAGAAAGGGGATAAATTCTTATTTCAATGCTTGCAGTAAAGGTTTTATGCAATTCCAGACCAATCAGGTGACTTAAATAGTTATCACCACTGCTTGTTCTAGAATATTAATCTCCTGAGGGAGAGAACTCTTAAATATCACATCAAATCTCTGTCAATATCATATCTTGTCCTTGGTAGTTACTCAGTAGAAATGTGTTGTAAAAATACTGAAAAATTAATTTAAGCTTAAAATTCAGTATTTTGGATCACAATTCTATTATTTCAGCACTGATCAAGCAAATACTTGACTGTATCAAAAAGGCAGAGGTCAGCCTATATATACAGCCAAAAAAAAAAAAAAAACCCCAAATCTGAAATCAGACGTTATCACTGTGAACACCTAATTGTGAATAATTGCTCATTGATGTGCTCTTAGACGTTACTATGAGAATGCTGAGAACGGTCACAGTGTTCCCCCCTTCCTAATACACGGTGGGGGCACAAAGCCTATAATTACTGAAAAGAGGTCCAACTCCAGAGTTCTAGGGCCCTACAGTCTGTATCGCTGATGGACAGTCACAATGCTCTCTCTGTAAGATTCAACTGGGCAACCTGTTTTGTGCTTCCTTGTATGATGCTAAAATAAGTCTAAAATCTCCAACATAGAGACTTCCCTGGTGGCCCAGTGGTTAAAACTCTGCACATCCACTGCAGCGGGGCACAAGTTTCACTCCTGGTCAAGGAGCTAAGATCCTGCAAGCCATGAGGCATGGCAAAAAGAAAAAGAAAAATTTTAAGTCTCCAACGTTTTCTACACAAAAACTGTAAGGCATCTATCAGGGTATTTGTGTGACACAGAGACCTGTAAGCCATTTCCACCCCACAAGCTCTACACAAAAACAAAACCAGAGCTGGCCATAATAAATATTTTTAGCCCCTTAGATTTTGTGTTTAATAATGTGATGAGGGCAATCAAAGTCAATTTTTAGCACTAATAATAATAATCATATTAATGCTAGAAACCTTAGCACTCAGTTTACAATGTAACTGAGACAGGAGCAAGAAACAAATAATTTCTATTCTGATACACAGAACAAAAGTGATTGAAGTGGCTATTCTCTTCAGTAAAGTACCAAATTCACACCATTCAGATGTACAGGAGAGGAGTTAATTCTTTATACAGAATGATGCTTCAGACCGAGTGTCAAGATTCTCTCTAGTGCTTGAGAAAGGCTGACCAAGGTTTTCAAATGCATATATTTTCTTGAAATACTGCCAAATTCCTAGACATTCAGTGTAGTAATTTAGAACAGATAGAATAAAAACCTCATCCAAGAATGACTGGGGGAAAGCACGGTGGAGGAGTAGATAAATAAGCAAAGCATGATCACAATATATTCATAGAAGAATCTAGTAAAAGATAAAGATGAAAAATTGTTCAGGGCAGATTACAGTCAATACAGAGTCACTGAAGGTTTTTAAAGGGAAGCATCTTGTGTTCAGAGAAGACAAGCAGAATGTCCATCTCAGACATCAGACAGACACAAGGCCTGGGCTGATGCCTATCAATCCCACCTTCTTAATCTCTCTGCCATCTGCCCACCTCCCTGTGACTCCATGTCACTAGCTCAATTCAGAGTCCTCGTCTGGACCTTCATTGCCAACGTCCTAACTGGCATCCACATCTGCAGTCTTTCGCGCTGCCGCAGGACTGGCGGCACTAACACCAAGCGCAAGTCTACACGCGCGCCTCCTCTGCTCAAAACCTGCAGTTCATGATTAGTTCTAATCTCACCTGCCTGGGTCCACAAGGCCTTCAATGATCCTGGCCCTCGCTTACAGCTTTAATCTCCTTTCTTGTCACCATCTCCTAAAACCCTTCCCCAGGGCACACTTGAAACCCCAGACACACTGAACTACTGGATGTTCCCCAGCTGTGCCAAGAGTCTCTCAAGTCAAGTCTCTTTAAAACTGCAATTTCCTCTGACAGTGATATTACTTCCTCCAAGCTTACGCAACCCTCTCTGCTTGGTTTTCTCCTTCTTAGTTTTAAGGTCTCCATTATCCTTAACAGAACACTTATTCCTCTTGTATTATCATTTCCATTTTACTTTTCCATCCCTCTACCAGTCTCTATGCTAGGTCTGATGTGCTATCACATCCCCAGAATCTCATCAAATTTTTCCTCAAAGAAATATTTACCCTAGGGATGACTCTACATAAAGTAGGTGGTTCCAGCCATTCTCTGACACACTATCCCTGGGAGACAGGAGGCAAGAAGTTGTGCATGATATTCAAATCTCATCAAGCCATTCTCTTAGGGCAGATACCATTTTTATTCCATGCAGCATTTCTAACAAATCAGCACGTTTCAAGTTTAAGAAATACATGCCAATTTAGCTTTCAATCTCAACAAGACACAGTAAGGGGGGATAATACTACTACTAGAAACTCACATTTACTTCCTGAGTTTTACCGTCTGAGCTTCCCCAGTGGCTCGGACAGTAAAGCATCTGCCCACAATGCAGGAGACCCGGGTTCAATCCCTGGGTTGGGAAGATCTCCTAGAGAAGGAAATGGCAACCCACTCCAGTATTCTTGCCTAGAAAATCCTATGGACGGAGGAACCTGGTAGGCTAAAGCCCACGGGGTTGTAGAGAGTTGCATATGGCTGAGCAACATCACTTTCACTTTACCATTGAGCAGATGGCGTGCTCATTTACCTAATCCTTACCACAACCCTATATATCAGGAAATCCACTTCTCCCATCATTGCTGTTGTTGTTCAGTCACTAAGTCATATCCAACGCTTTACAACCCCATGGACTGTAGCCTGCAAGTTTCCTCTGTCCATGATATTTTCCCGTCAAGAATACTGCAGTGGGGTGGCCATTTCTTTCTCCAGGGGATCTTCAAACCCATATTACCAGGCTGATTCTTTACCACTGAGCCACCAGGGAAGCCCTCTCCCATCATAGAGATGAGAAAACTGAGGTTTAGAAATGTTAAAGCAAGTGATTCTCAACTCTATCCATTTAGTGAATCTTCTTAGACGCTTCAAAAATAAAATTCCTGAACCTCACTCAAATGAAACCAAATCCCAACTTCTGGGGGCATTTTTATGTGTGCCTAAAATTTTCCAGTTTCTATGCTACAGACAACCTGAACTCAGTCTGATTTCAAAGCCAGACAGATCTGTTAAACCACCACACACTTTTAAGCCACTTCTCTGAACCTGTAAGTCCTGGAACATTTATCCTTTCTCTTCAAAGTATGAGCAGGTGATAGCCTCTTGATTAGTAAAAGGAGAGTCTCTTTAGAATATAGATCATATCAAGTGCTACCCTGAATGTGTAAGCCAACTTCATGGTTCTCATCTGAGACAGCAAAGAGGGCTCTTTGCTAATTTAATAGCAATTTTCCTAACAGCCTCTTCTACAAAACCAGCCATTGTGTGGGGAATGCAATGGGCCATAGGATGTTAATCTGTCACATATTAATTTTTTTAAAAAATAACCTATTTTCTCAGGAGGCACGAAAAGCCCAGAATTTTCACCAGACTTGACAGGCCAAAAAAGATAAATGAGTTATAACTGGGGTGCAGGAGGCTAAAATTTTAAAAACTTATCTTAAAATGATATTTGAGATAATCCAATATCCCAAATGTGCTAAAAACTAAACATAAAAGCATCTTGTTTTCATTTTGGTACTTAGAATTGATTTGGGTTCACACTCAGATATAATATTTGACACTGATATATTAAGAACATACCCAACATGACAAGAAAGGAAGTAGATGGAAGAAAACATTTCAGCTAATTACAGATAAACGGTGAATGGTAGAATGGATTGATGTTCTAACCTTTCCTATTTCTGAAACCTGAGATTCAAACAAAGAAACTAAGAGCTTATCCACACTTTCCTTAATGTGAAAACAAAAAGAACATTAGAACGGGCATATATGCCTCTGCTAGGCTTTCTGATCTGTGAAGTTCAGGGCCAGCCTCCTGGGTGAGCAAAAGCACAATCACCTAGTACCCTGAACTCAGAAGGGCTTAGCACCTGGTTTAATGCTCTATAATTCTGTCTTTGAACTTGTGTTTGGTAAGTGAAGTTTGAAGGCAGTGGAGCACGTGCACAGGCACAGGAAATCTATGTAACAGGCCTGCCTGCCACTCTTTGCTGCTGTTTGCACACAGCATTCACTACGCCCCAGGAACACAAAACGCAGTAGACATGAGAGTTCAGTAAAACTCAGAAGATGAGGTAAGCACGTTACATCTACAATGGAGGGAGAAGAGACACTACCAGCCTTGCAGGCCATAGTCTCCCTTGGAATCAGATTTTGGCTTAAAACATAAATAGGAGGCAAGGGTGTTAGGAGAACTCTGACCTACAGAGTTCATTCACCTTTTGGAGAAAAACATACACAAATGGGAAATCTTACAAGATAAAGGAAACAGTGTCTTACTCAAGTCAGAATTAAAAATATATCCAAAAATGAGACAGCACTTAAAAGCCCTTAGAGGGACTTCCCTGGTAGTCCAATGGTTAAGAACCTGCCTGCAAATGCAGGGGACAGGGGTCTGATTCCTGGTCCAGGAACTAAGTCCCACATGCCATGGAGCAACTAAGCCCATGCCCCACAACTACTGAGCCTGAGCTCTAGAGCCCATGCTCCAAACCAGAGAAGTCACACAGCGAGAAGCCTTCACATCACGACTAGGGAAAGGCCGCACATAGCAACAAAGACCCAGCGCAACCAAAATAAATAAAATTTTTTGAAAATGTTTAAGTGCTTAGTGGTGAGAGGAAGACTAGTAAAGATATCAAAATGGAAAAGGTTCCTAAAAAACACTCAACAGAGCTTTCACCATCTGCATTATACAGTACACACAGAAACGCATTGCTGGTGTTTAACAAAAGCTGGGAGAACTCTCTTACCAGTCTTCTATAATTTCGCCTACAGTTGTTCACAATGTCATTTTCCAGAGCCTTTTATGTAGATAAACATAGGCAAAACCCTATGTTCCAATAACTCTTGTCCAAGCCTTAGGAGCACACCGCTTCAAACTCACATATGAGTAGGGGCTGATGCGCTTCATTCAGAAGGAGGGATTGTCCAGGGGCGTGACTGTTACTCACAAGAAGGACCAAGATGTATTACAGGCATTTGCTGAACCAAAGGCAAATTCCTCTTCCAGCACAGTACACAGGTATAAGGACAGCTCTTCATTTCCCAACTTAGCAGAGGGGAAAACGGGTGCAATGATTCCTAAACTGCCTAATCCTCGTATCACTTATATTCAAAAGTCAATACGGGTTGTGGAAAGTGCAATCAATGGCCCAGAAGCGTAAGATCAAATTTTAAGTCCTGCTTCATCTTATACAAGCCATTTCAAGTACTGGAAATTCAGTACTTGAAGGAAGACAAACCATCACAGCTCCCTCATAGGTTGTTGTGAAATTGAAATAAGAACGTGTGCATATCATGGTAAAAAGAAAAGCATGGAACAAATGTTGCAGACTCATTATTAAACTCTGGAGAAGTCTTACGTACTTGAGGAAGATTTATCTTCATAATTAGTTTGTATTGCTGCACATAAACTGGTTGGCAGAGGTAATCCAGCCTTGGATAAAAACTTCAATCAAGAACTGCCTGTCAGTAGAGAACCATCAGGGAAAGGAGAGTGTGTGATGGCTTGAGAAAACAGCACTGAAACATATTCATCACCATATGTAAAATAGGTAAAAACCGTGCAGGTTTGATGTATGACTCAGGGCACCTAAAGCGGGGGCTCTGTGGAAACCTGCAGGGAGGGGGTAGGGTAGGACGTGAGAGGGGTGCAGGATGGAGGAGATACATGCGTGCCTACAGTCGGTTCATACTGATGTGTGACAAAAAAACCATCATAATGTTGTAATTATCCTCCAATTAACATAAATCAATTTTTTTAAAAGGAACTTTAACATCGTATGTGACACATGCTTTATGATGCATCATGTGCAACAAGTAGATACATCTGATGTACCTACAGCTTGAGTCAAATGTTACCTCAAAATTGAGCAGCATCTTCTCAGGAAGCAACAAGGTAAAGCCAAATCCTTCATAAATGAAGGAGTCCCAAAGGTAGCAGAAGCCTGTAGTTCAGGGTATACAGTGGCTACAAACTTTACACATAAACTGTTTCCAAATGTGTCCATAGCAAGTAAAACTCTAGGGGTGTTTAACCTACGAGAAATTTGAGTTTACTTCTTAATTTTCTTAAAGATGAAAGATTAACTCACCCAGGCAGCCCAGGAATATGGTCTCAGATTACAGTCTCCACTAAATCCTGACCCCTGGCCTGCTTGCCTCAGAAACTCCAGCTCAACAATCAGCCCAAAGAGTCAGGATTCTCCTTTAACAGGAGATAAACATTGCCTAACCCCAAGTCAACCTCAGATGGCCCATAACAAAGCAAATGAAAGGATACTGCCAGTCAACACAGCTCCCACTGCTCCTTCATCCTCTTTTTCCTTTCTGGCTGTGTTGGGTCTTAGCTGCGGCAAGTGAGATGTTGTGGTGGCACACAGGCTCTCTAGTTGTGCCATGTGGGCTCAGCAGTCGAAACATAGCAGCTTAGTTACTCCATGGCATGTGAAATCTTGGTTCCCCAACCAGGATCAAACCCATGTGTCCTGCAGTGAAAGGCGGATTCTTAACCTCTGGCTCACCAGGGAAGCCCCTCCTTCATTCTCTTTTAAACAGAATAGGTCCCAGATAACCTAGCAGTACACGCTGAAGTCTAAACCTGGCTGAAGAATCCTGTTGCTGGGGCTTCGTTATCTTGCTCAAGTCTACTAGAGAACCACTGAGTGACCCATGGGCCCCTTTTCCAGGCTGACAGTAACTCTGCCACCTGAGGCATCCAGCACCTGGAAGAAAGGCCAATGCTCCTGACCCTGGAATGCTAACCCAGGATCTAAACACTCCTGTGATTAGATTAAGGCACTGCTGAGCAAACCACAACCCTAGGCTATACCAGGAAACCTCTGGAAGGATGGAAACAAATCTGCCTATCTTAGTTTTCAGTCATAGTTGAAGCCAGATCCTGTGCTCTTATCCTTTCTAACCAGCCTTGTCTTAAAACAAGTGTATGACATATTATGACAGGAGGGCTGAGAAAGCCCTGTCAGACGTAGTTTTGTTCAGTCACTCAGTGTTCGACTGCACCCCATGGACTGCTGCACACCAGGCTTCCCTGTCTGTCCTTCACTGTCTCCCAGAGTTTGCTCAAAGTCACGTCCATGGAGTTGGTGGCGCTGTCTAACCACCTCATCCTCTGCTGCTCCATTTCCCCTTTCGCCTTCATTCTTCCCCAGCATCAAGGTCTTTTCCAATGAGTTGGCTCTTGGCATTAGGTGCCAAGGTACTGGAGCTTCAGCTTCAGCATCAGTCCTTCCGATGAATATTCAGGATCGATTTCCTTAAGGACTGACTGGTGTGATCTCCTTGCAGTCCAAGAGACCCTCAAGAGTCTTCTCCAGGACCACAGTTTGATAGCAGAACCTCATCTCACCCAGGCGTCTCTAACTAGAGCTACTCTAGCACGTGTTATGTGAAAGGACTTGCTCTACAATTTATTTTCCCAACAAGGATACTGAATTCAAAATTAACAGACTATTTAAAATACAAAGAGAATATGATGGTCCCTGCTATCCCAGCCATATGCCTGCAGTATGCAGCAGGTGGCCTAAAAGACCGGTAGTGCCCATTTGCTCCTGGAGCAGGAAAGCATGCTCCAGGGAAAACCATGGGAGATTTCCCGGAAGAGGCATCTGAGCTAGGCTTTCGAAAGGGTGTGATTTTGAAAGGCAGATAATAAGGAGAACAGAATGAGCACCTATGAGGGAAAGTCAGTAAAAGAGAAGGCTGGGTTGTTAAGGGAAGGAAGAGGCTACTTAATCACCAGGCTAAGGAAATTTGGACTTCATCTGTCAGGCCACAGGAAGCCACAGAAGGCTCTGAACAGCTTGCTGAAGTAAGTAGATGAACAGGCAACTATAGGAAGGTTTGGGGGAAAGAGAGACTAGAACTACAAGGCCAATTAAGAGGCAGCTGAAACTGTGCAGATGATGCATAATGAGGACCTGAACAAAGCAGGCAGCAAAAAGTGAAAAGGAAAAACGGACAAGGACTAGAAGCACTCAGGAGAGGAGAGAAAGGGGGAGGAACATAAAATACTGGTCAAAAATTTAACCAGGAAGAAACAAAATGCAGGGGGCGTTACTAAAAATCAAGGATGAAAGAGAGCCAAAGATAGGATGGGTACACTTTATCACAGATACACTGGGATTCCAGTGAAATTTTCAGAGACAGAAATAGCAAGTTGGGAAGGAAAATTCTAACTGAAAATAAAAACTGGGAAGCTAATGACATTTTGATAATGGATGATGGGCATTGAGGGGGCCGGGAGATGAGAAGAATCAGCAAAACAGAACTCAGGGCACCGTGCACAGCCGGGGGTCTAGAAAAGGAAATGGGAGCAGAAGAGAAACGGCCTTGGCACAAGACACAGATAAACAGCAAGAAAAATGTGATGTCACGGGAGGCACCGAAAAGAAAACATCTCAAGGAGAGAATCATTAACCCCTGTCGAACAGCACAGAGATCCTCTGTAACACAGAAGAGGAATGAGAACAGTCCGTGCACGGGGAGGTAGAAAACCTCAAGTAGATTTCATCCACACTGACATTAATGACCAAGATGGATGCCACCTGATATTGGGAGACCTCTGCATTCAAAACACATTTCAGAAATTCTGTGCAGCACAGAGATTACACCAAAAACCTAACAGAGACTCGGGGCACACTGGACATAGGTCTGGGCAGCAACCAAAATATGCTGGTAACTATGAGTGCTGAAGACCACTACCTGGCCCACGTTTGAAGACAATATAAACCAAAGCTGGCTCCCCAGACCCTCCCTACTCCCTTGCTGGTTTCTCTTCCCTAGAAATCACAGCCATCAAGCAAAATAGTGCAGAGTACCATAATCTAAGTATACAATTCCCTTGGGGGGGGGGGGAAGCCTGCCATCCTGAGATATTCCACACATGAGACATAAATCTTTCTGTTCATTCATGTCTGACTGTGAGTAAAAAGTAGTTGAAGGCAGATATATGAACTTCCTATCCACCCTGCGGGTTATTTGTAATACAGAGAGTAAGACTTACATAATGTGTGTACAGAAGAGCAGATGGGTCTTCCAATAAGTGAAATACGATCCTACACAGTTTTCCCTCTCTTACCATACTTTTAATTCACTAGTCGCCTTGTCTTTTTCTAAGAGTCTCTTTTTGTACTCAACTCCCATCTATTTGGATAGATCATTAGCATCATCACAAATCATGGCTTCAGTGCCAACCCAACCGCATTATGCAATTTACTGTGTGGCACCTGGCATTAAGGCTCCTGTTATCTGATTTTAGGAGTCATTATTTCAAATATTTTAGATAAAGTGTGTTTTCCCTCTCCATGTACAGAATGATAAATGCTTTGCAAATAACTGTGAGAGTCTCCACTTAGTATGTCAACGGGTAAATGATGCTCCTGCTGCCATGGCCCCTTTCATTATCTGAATCCTGAAGAAACTGTTCTGCAAACAGCATGGCTGCAAGATGACATCTGTGTGTTCATTAATGCATCATTTCCTCTGCACAGAAGCCCTACAACTGAAATTTAATTCTAATCTTTAATTGAACAAAATTGCTTTCAGATGACGAATTAAGGAGAGGGAGCCACACCCTAGCAGGGGGCTGCAGCCGGGGAGAGCAGCAGCATTCCTCCTCGGGTAGGGAGGAAAATGGCACCCCCAAACTAACTGTGAATCAATTTGCTCTAACTTGGCTGCACTATGGAGGGGGCGGGGGGGGGGGGGGGG
>SJYC01015557.1:0-28344 GCA_006408675.1 Madoqua kirkii
GGGGGGGGGGGGGGGGGGGGGGGGGGGAGGAAACAATTTACTTTATTACAGTCATTTCCTAAACAAAGTGAATGTGGGAGTATTTGAATTTAAAATCTTAAGCAACTACCCGACACTGAAACAAAGTAGGGTTACTGGAGACATGGCACCCACTTGAGATGCTCTCAACCCTGGTTTTGAAGGTAGGAAGATACATTTGGGTTTAAAAGCTTCATGTATGGTGGGGCTGGTAACTTATTTTGCTTGGGACGAAGAAGATTCCTGTTCCCACACCACTTCCTGGCGTCAAGAACCACAGTCCAGGTCAGTGGTAGTCAGAGATACAGGCCAGCAGATTGCAAGCCCGAAATACCCACAGCACCAAACACAATGCAGAAGTCAGAAAGCTATGTGGTCAGCCCCTCCTCCAGAGTTCGCTGGACTTAACAGTATTATAGTGTTGGTATGATGGTGCTTTTTATGCCTCTATGGCTTCAATTCAACGTACTCCTGATACCTCAGGTTTCTTAAGTGTGGAGAAGCATGCACACACATACCTAGCTCTGGGGCAAGCCCACCACACTACCCAATCTAGCTGTGGCTACCACAGTAGACTCCAGAATTAAGTAGAATCCTAATCCAGACTTTTCCTTTTCCTAATGTTTACAATTTTTATTTAATTCAAGCACAGATGATCTACAATGTTGCACTAATTTCTACCGTACAGTAAAATGATTCTGATTTACACACAGAAATAAATAAATATACATTGTTGAAGTGTGTGCTCAGCCATGTCTAACTCTTTCTGACTCCATGGGCCATAGCCCTCCAGGCTCCTCTGTCCATGGAATTCTCCAGTCAAGAATACTGGAGTGGGCTGCCATTTCCTAGTCCAGAGGGATCTTCCTGAGCCAGGGATCAAACCCGGGTCTATGGCATTGCAGGCAGATTCTTCGTCATGTGAGCTACCAGGGAAGCCCATTTCCCTGAACACAGCAAATCAGCTCAGTCACCAGGAGTCTGAGTGAGTTATCCTGCCATCTGCTGAGACAGGAAAAAGCCAGGAGAGCAGCCATACTGGCCTCTTATCCTACATCTTGTCCTCAGAAGGTGAGGAAGCCATACTTTAGTACTGGCAATTCTAGGAGATTCCAAGGAAAGCTTCAGAGGTATTAAGAAATAATCATTTATCTGAATTAACATTCCACTCCAGATGAGGTAATTAATTAGGCAAAAGAAAACAATCCTTAGTACTTTGCTCTGATAATTAACAAACGTTAAATCTGCCATTGGTAATTTACTACCCTGAGAACAGAAAACTTCAATTGTTCAACCTCAACCTGCAAGCCTTTTATCTCTTTGCAAGCTTTTTTCAATAATCCTTTATCGGCTGACATTAAGGAAAGTACAAAAGCAGTGGGGCACTGCTCAAGATGCTTACTTAACCTTTATAACTGCAAGATGGTACAGTGTGTGCATTTTTCAAAGTGACAGGCTGCTTTATAGAGAACACCAGCAGACAAGAGAAAGGAGCACCGTGTCCATCCAAAACAGAGAACAGCACCCTCCCTATTTTCCCAACCACCACGCAGAGCACTCCTGTAATTCTATGTTAATCCTTGCACTAGGAGACAGCCAAAATCCATTTATAGGTCCTTCAAGCATTGCTTTCAGAATATGGTAAAATCCTGAAGGAGGAGGAAAGCCGTAGCAGTACTCCTCAGCCTCCTCTACAAATCAAAGGAAAGGACATATTGAAACCTGCTTTTTTAGTAATTTGAAGCCCTGCATAAAAATCTGCTTAACAGCTTCAGCCTGGGAACCAGCTTTGTTTTTTTGTTTTTTTTTTTAAATGAAGCCCCACTGACTATGAGGTGAGGTTTTTTTTCAGCTATATTTTCAGTCAGTCAGTCATCAGAGTTCTGAGCACTAGGCTCAATGCAATGATATATGGGTCTCTGATTCAAGAACATCATGAAATAAAAAAGGTTCTGAAGTTCTTTCGGAGGAAAGGCGGCCTCCAAATAATTAATATCATGGCAAATATCATGTGTCCTACACATGCTGTTGAATAAAGCAGTTGACCATTGTGAGAAGCAGCACCCCCAGAACCCTCTGAAAGGAGATACCCTGTTGGGTTTACCTGAGGGGGGAAAAAATACAAGCAACATAACACCCTTGTGTTTGCTGTATCTCTTTACAATTAAATCTAAAGCAGGAAATAGTGAGCAGGGAGCAGTGGAGGGAGGAAGAGAGCCAGAGACAGCTCTGTAAGTAAAGTGCCTTGGTCTTTCAGTAAACTGTGATTATGGTGCCTGGAGAGGGTAGAGGGGGTAAGGAATAGGAAAAGCCACAAGGAACTCCAAGGGGGATCTCAGAGGTGAAACAGCCGGGAAGGTATACACACTAAAGATCTAGCAAGGTCTATGCATTTTATTACATGTTAGTTATTCTTCTCTGAAAAAAAAAATAATGGTTCAGAAAACATTTTTAATTATTAATTTAAATCATGCTGCTCCCACCTTCATTTAGATATCACCCTGATGCAGTGGAAAGACCCATGAGACTGAGATTCAGAGCAAAGGCAGGCTCTGGCCCTCACGAGCTGTCTGTCCTTGGTTGAGTGCCTTTTCCCATCTTTACTCGGGCCATCATACTGAAGGGGAGAAAAAGGAACCTAAAACATGGCTTCCCGGGTGGCTCAGTGGTAAAGAATCTGCCTGCCAGTGCAGGTGATGTTAAGAGACATGGGTTTGATCCTTGATTGGGAAGATCCCCTGGAGGAGGGCATGGCAACCCACTCCAGCATTCTTGTTTGTTAAATCCCATGGACAGAGGAGCCTGAGAGGCTATAGTCTATGGGGTTGTAAAGAGTCTGATATGACTTAGTGACTAAGCATAACCTGAAACATAGGATCCAGAGTCCCCCAGATGGCAGCTGAACCAGCCCTCAGAACTGCTGGCCAGGAAGGAATAATGTTCTGTAAAATAATTTCTGATTCTTAACTCTTTGCAGCCTCTCACAGTCCCTGTTGCTTACACCTGTCCAATCCATTCACTTATGCAATTTGTCTAATCTCAGAAAACTGGTAAATTTTACAGCCCTTGTCTTACACTCTGAGTCATTTCCAGCCCTAAAACTCTATGACTTAAAGTTTAGGTACTCCACTATGATTCTTTTTTTCTACTCGGGTCTTGACTGGGTTAACAGAATAGAAGAATCTAACAGAGTAACATTAGAGCATGTAACTGATGTGAAACTATCCAGTAGGCTGGCTCCTGGAATCAACTGACTGGTGACAAATTCTTTAGCCGGCTAAGCAGGCATGTTCACATGTTCTTGTTCTCTTAAATCTACAAGGCAGGCATACACACGAGATTAAGATTTAATGCTTCCATTTGGAAGGATGGAAGCATTAAAAGATAAGGTGGAGGTGACTAGAATCAACAGCGAAAAACAGATGAATCTGGGCATAAAAACAAGGACTGGCTACTAACGTAGCATCTCCCAATTTGTCAGCCTGTCTGACATTTCACCAAACTCTCAGGTCAGTTTTCAGGATGCATTAACAGAAAATCATCCTGCAAAACAGGATACATGGCAGTTAAAAATTTTTTGTTTTACCTTAACAATGAACCTTAATATGACCATGACATAAAGCTCTTACATCACTGTCTTTTTACCTTTACTAACTTCTTTATTTCTACTTCTATTTAAAAAATATTTAAATCTAAAGAGATTTCCCACTGAAATATTTCAAAACTCCTTTTGTTTCTTTTGAAAGCACAATATCCTCAATTTTTATCCAGGAGTTAATAGCTCTTGCTTTCATTCTGTAACTATTGGTAATGGCTGTCTTGACAAGGCTCTCTGCTTCAGTGAACACAATATTTGGAATGATGAAAATGCTACAAGCATGAACCCTTCCTATACAATATTTAATAGTCCGGTTCACTTGACAACTGCAATGATTTCCAGAAGTTAAGCAAAGCAGAAATAACTAATACCTACTGGATGTCCAGTGCTATACAAAGCACTCTCAGAGCGGGCAGAATTAATCCAAGACTCTGGCCACACGGCATATAATAGGTATGAAGACCAAACTCTTCTGACCCCAAAGAGGAAGTGCAGACTCAGTAACTACTCTGTGAACTCCTTTTGATTTGAGGGCTCTTCTTCCAGTGTTCACCAGGGGCTTTAATCTAATACCTTCATGTCTCTTCCTCCTTTCCTAGGCTACAGGGCCTTCTGGCCACCATCCCTTTATTCAGCACCCAGTCAGAGCACCACAGGGGAAGGGAGGAGATAGAAAGTGCAGCTCCATCCATTCTATAATCAGCACAAAGAAGCTCAGTGGGGGAGATATTTGAAACTAATGACTGAAACAAGAGTTAGGATTTACCTTGGAGTAAAATAGAAAGTCAGAAAAGACGCTGAAGGTCACTAAGACACCTCTTTTACAATCAAGGCAAGTCCAAAGGAAGTGACCATCTCAGTAGCCAGGACAGGGGAGTTTCAGCTCTGACTTAATTTGAAAAGCTGTGCAAGAACAACAAAGTCTTAGAACTTTTAAGCTCCACCCTCATGTTTTCTCTTTTACCAATATTGGTAACTACACCACAAAGAGTTGATATCCAGGTGATCGTCCTGACAGTGGCAGCAACCACCAAAGCAGCTGCAGCCCTGAAATACAAAGATGCTGCGCTTTCTCGACCATGTGCTGAGCACACCGCGCTGGGTTTGTTTGTTTGTTTGTTCCTCAGAATAGGTATTACATTTTCACATTTATCAACACCCTGGGCTTCCTTGGTGGCTCAGTGATAAAGAATCTCCCTGTCAACGAGGGAGCCACAGGTTTGATCCCTGAGTCAAGAAGATCCTCTGAAGAAGGAAATGGCAACCCACTCCAGTACTCGTGCCTAGGAAATCCCATGGCAGAGGAGTCTGGTGGACTACAGTCCACGGGCTCACAAAAGAGTCGGACACAGCTCACTGACTAAACCAGCATCAACACGCTATGTCTTTGTTTGGTTTCCTCAATGAGAAGGTGGTGGGGAGGAAACCGTGGATGAACAGAGCATGGCTCATCAGACTCCACGTTTCCATTTAACACCTGTTCTCACGGCACCAGGGAAATGCCCAAATGGCCCACCAGGCCATGCTTAGCCCTGGGCTGGCCCAGAATTCACTCCTGAGCTTGCTGTAGCTGGCAGTTTGATTTCCCCTTAATCAGAGACAAAAAGAATAATTCTTCACTACACTGGTGCTATTTATCACCCAGGGGAAATGTGTTATGAAATGGCAGTCCAAAACTACAAATTAAATTCCAGCTATTGAGAAACATCCACTTATATTATTAGTGTAATATAGACCATTTCTATGGCTATCTTAAAAATCAAATCCATTTCAGCTACTACATCTTTCATCTGAGTGTGCTAGGTGAACTCTCATATAATAAACTAATGATGTGTACTCCAGGACAATAAATAAGCAAAATTTCAAGCATTCCTCGAGACCCTAGTTTTCACCCTTCTAAGTATTAAGGAAATCAATTACAACCTGCCCTACTATCAACAATTAGACAATGTTCCATCATTTTGTTGTCTCAAAGAAGGTTTGGCAGGTAGACCTAACAACAGACCCATGCGTGAGAAGCTAGACAAAAAAAGACAGCTCACTGAGATTCAGCTGCATCAGCAGAGCCCTCATTTGTACAGCATTGTCAAAACAAGCAAATAAAACCTAACATACAGTAATAGTACCTCTTAGGGCTCTTTCCAGAGCTGCCTGCTTTATTTTAACTCAGCATACAAGAGCATGGATTTCATTAGACGTTCCAAAGGGGCTGCTCAGTTTGGGGGAGGATAGGATGAGCCTTGTCAGCTGATGTCTGAGCACACTGGCCAAGTCTGACTCTCAATAAAGCCATGGCTCCAAGTGCCTAGGGCTGAAGGATCCAGGCAAAGAACTCAAGTAGAGCCTCAATGAACTGATTAAATAGGGGGAAAAAAATAGCTCATGCATCCCTTCCTCTGACTGGTTAAAGTCCTAGCTTTTTAGAGGGAAATGGCAATTCCCTGAAGAACAAAATATGTCAATATTCAAATGCTTGTTAGGCCATGCCCACTGTGTATAAATGTCCCAGTATACCACCAAGGAAAGGCAACAACCACCAAGGGAATCTGTAGGAAAGTCCAGGGCGAGCACTTACACAGGTGACTCAGTTGTATGTTCTACAGAAACATGGGTATTGAAATAGTGACAGGATATATTTAGAGGACACTTCACTGTTGACAAAGCGTTCTCATACATGTTATTTCACTGATTTCTCACATGAAGAAGTGTGACACGACTCTATCCAACTGAGAAAACTGATTCTGGCATGAGTTAAACAACTTGTTCAAGGCCATGCAACTAGTTCATGCATCTAACTCAAGTCTGTAAGGAGATAAGGGAGCTGAAGATGAAGGATAATTAAAACTAAAAACTGAAGAGTCTAGATGATCTTCCACATACTACAAAAAAAAAAAAAAAAAAAAGAGTAACCAGAGCAGAAATTAAATACAGGGAGAGGGACTGCAGGAACAAAGATGACCAGTGAAGGAATAAATACTGAGTAATAAGGATATAAGAGATCAGCTAGAAAACAAGGAAAGAACACAGGCAATATATTATTAAAGAGTGCTTCTCAAAGACCAGCTCCCTGGCCCCAGACTTGGAGATCTCTTTCCCACTGGTGGGGTCCAGGCTGAGGCAAGAAGTCCCCAGACTCAGCCCTGGACCAGAGAGTCTGGCTTGCCCCCCTGTGACTTGGCCTATTCCAGAATCATCCTGTTAAAAGTGTTGGGGCTCACTTTAAGGGGGACATCAAGAAAATGAAGCACACTGAATGGTGAATTATCTAAAAATATGAAGCAACAAAGAATGGCTCAAACAACCCAGGAACGTTTAGGGAAGAAATAGAGAAAACTGATGTATTCCACCCAGCTGGAAGAATCACAGTGGAGGAGCTACATACAACCTAACTGTGTCTCAACCAAAGGAAATAATCATTTTTAATTGAAAGCCATCCATAGTGAAATGAGCCACAAAGGGTCCTCTGGACACTCTACCCCTGAAGACCTGAAGCAGAAATTGACTGGGAAAGTTTCTGAGAGTGAAGAAGCAGAGGATGAAAGCCTGGGGGAGGGTCCTCGCAGCAAGAGTCCATGATTTCAACCCCTCAGTCTTCTCTCTGTGAAAAACAAAGTCAAAACTTATCTACCTACCTGAAGGTATTTAAGTGTGGCTGTTATATAGACAATGATCAACCTGTGAAGTCTAGAAAGCTAAGAAACAAAGTAATGTGGATTAATGAAGCAGCTCTGATAGAGTTCGATAAGAACTATGGTAAGTGCCTTGACAATGGTCCTGAATTGAGAAAACTGAAATCCTGAACAGGAAAAGCATTTGTTATATACAGGATAAGTATGAAATGATAAAATTTAGGAAAATCAACACTGTTATTGTTCATACCATCCATCAGATATCAATATATTATTTAATATGGTTCCCGATGATACAATAAGAAGGGTACAGAACTTCAGGGCAGGAGGCCAAATTCTAGTCCTGCCTCTTTCACAAAAAGACAACAGAAATCACCTCCCTCTACAGTTTCAAGTTTCATGTCTAAAATTAGTGGGTTGGGCAAATGTATAAGGACCTATCCAATAACAAAATTATACAATTCCACTTCAATAAAATGGAAAATATTAACTTCACAATAGCAAGGTTAGTTTAGTATTAACACTTAGCCTACCCATGAACTTTAAGCAGCTTTATATTTGAAGTTATTTTCTATTTTTGGAAGCTTTATTTTACATAGACTAGGTACATCAGACATGCCACGGGGACTACAAGTAATGTTCCAAACCAAAATTTTCCTTTCTCGGCATTCAACTTTAGGGGTAAAGTGATTTGTTCCTAGAGATCTTTTACATTCTCAAAAGAATCATGGACTTGAGAAGCAAAGCATTCATCTAAAGGCCTCTATAATCATAGAACAATAAACTGTAGACACCACCATACCTAATTTTAGGAGTATCAGTATATTCCTAAAAATTAAACCAAACTTTTTCACACACACACACACACACACACACACGCGCGTTTTCTAAAGGATTACCTTCTAGAAATTAAAAAATAATAATAATAAAGTCTTACTGATCATTTATAAACTGAAAGACTACAAGGAAAGATAAAGTCACACAATAATTTCAGGAACAAAGAAACACATTATTACTGAACACCTCCAGCACCGAGCACAGTGATGATCACACAGTAGTCGCTCAATAAATAACTGCTGAAGGCATCACTCAATCACTCTCCAACAGAAAAGTGAGAAAAGTCACTATTAATCTTTTAGAAATGAAATTAAAGTGACACTAAAGATGAATCAACTGGGAGAATATAGTCCCTTGATCACATCTTAAATTTTGCCAGAAACATTAAGAAACGCACAAACCCATTTGCAGATAAAATCACCATGGCACACTAAGAAATTAACACTGAATAAAATCTGGGTAGTATCCTTATCTTTTATTGAAACAAATAAGAACAATAAGATGTGTAAGAATTCTGACTAGCCTTCACCAACAGAACAGAAAGCTCTATAAACAGTTGCATGATTAAGTATCAGAAAGAATACAGAAAAGAAGTAGAATGTAAAAAAAAAACATGAATTTTAGACTCAAAGACCTGTGTTCAGATTCCAGCTCTATCAATCACTACCTAAATGATCTTAGCAAATTATTTGACCTCTCTAAGCCTCGATTTCCACAACTACAGAATAAGATAATAGTGTCTGACAGAATGAATTCAGAAAATCAATGGAAGGGACTAAGCACAGTCCCTGGCAGTTACAAAGTGCTTAACAAATACACAGCATAGCTCAGCGACTAAACAGCCATATGACCAAACCACTGCAATTCTGGGCATTTACCACATAGAAACAAAACCTACGTCCATACAAAATTTGTAAATAACTCTTTTAGGCAGTCTGGAACAACCCCAAATGGAAAAGAACTAAAATGCCCTTCATAGTTCAGTTCAGTTGCTCAATCATGTCCCACTCTTTGCAACCCCATGGACTGCAGCACATCAGGCTTCCCTGTCCATCACTAACTCTTGGAACTTGCTCAAACTCATGTCCATTGAGTCGGCAATATCATCCAATCATCTCATCCTCTGCTGTCCCCTTCTCCTCCTGCCTTCAATCTTTCCCAGCATCAAGGTCTTTTCAAATGAGTCAGTTCTTTGCATCAGGTGGCAAAAGTATTAGAGTTTCAGCTTCAACATCAATTATTCCAGTGAATGAATATTCAAGACTGATTTCCTTTAGGATTGACTGGTTGGATTGCCTTGCAGTCCAAGGGACTCTCAAGAGTCTTCTCCAACACCACAGTTCAAACGCATCAATTCACCGCTCAGCTTTCTTTATAGTCCAGCTCTCAAATCCATACATGACCACTAGAAAAACCAGAGCTTTGACTAGACGGATAGTGGTCAGAAAACTAATGTTGCTGCTTTTTAAGATTCTGTCTAGGTTGGTCATAGCTTTTCTTCCAAGAAGCAAGCATCGTTTAATTTCATGGCTGCAGTCACCATCTGCAGTGAGTCTAGAGCCCTCCAAAAATAATGTCTGTCACTGTTTCCATTGTTTCCCCATCTATTTGCCACAAAGTGATGGGGCCAGATGACATGATCTTAGTTTTCTGAATGTTGAGTTTTAAGGCAATTTTTTCACTCTCCTCTTTCACTTTCATCAAGAGGCTCTTTAGTTCTTCTTCACTTTCTGCCTTAAGTGTGGTGTCATCTGCATATCTGAAGTTATTGATATTTCTCCGGCAATCTTGATTCCAGCTTGTGCTTCATCCAGCCTGGAATTTCCCATAATGTACTCTGCATATAAGTTAAATAAGCAGGGTGACAATATACAGCCTTGATGTACTCCTTTCCCAATTTGGAACCAGTCTGTTGTTCCAGGTCCAGTACGAACTGACCTGCATACAGATTTCTCAGGAGGCAGGTCAGGTGGTCTGGTATTCCCATCTCTTTCAGAATTCTCCACAGTTTGTTGTGATCCACACAGTCAAAGGCTTTGGTGTAGTCAATAAAGCAGATGTAGATGTTTTTCTAGAACTCTCTTACTTTTGTGATGATCCAATAGATGTTGGCAATTTGATCTCTGGTTCCTTTGCCTTTTCGAACTCCAGCTTGAACGTCTGGAAGTTCACGGTTCAAGGACGGTTGAAGCCTGGCTTGGAGAATTTGGAGCATTACTTTGCTAGCATGTGAGATGAGTGCAATTGTGCGGTAGTTTGAGCATTCTCTGGCATTGTCTTTCTTTGGGACTGGAACAAAAAGTGACCTTTTCCAGTCCTGTGGCCACTGCTGACCTTTCCAAATTTGTTGGCATACTGAGTATGGGCATATTGGCTCTTCATAAGCAAATGATTAAACAAACTAAGGTGAAACCATACAATGGAATACTACTTAGCAATAAAAAGGAGAGAACTATTGGGGATGGAGTTCAAGGGCATTATGCTGAATGAAAAGAAAAACAATCTCAAAAAGTCATACCCTGTATTATTTCACTTAGATAACATAGATAATTAGAGAAGGCAATGGCACCCCACTCCAGGACTCTTGCCTGGAAAATCCCATGGACGGAGGGGCCTGGTAGGCTGCAGTCCATGGAGTCACAAGGAGGCAGACGTGACTGAGCGACTTCACTTTTAACTTTCACTTTCACGCACTGGAGAAGGAAAGGGGAACCCACTCCAGTGTTCTTGCCTGGAGAATCCAGGGACGGGGGAGCCTGGTGGGCTGCCGTCTATGGGGTCGCACAGAGTTGGACACGACTGAAGCAACTTAGCAGCAGCAGCAACATAGATAACATCTTTGAAATAACCAAATTATGGAGATTAAAAGATGTGTAGCTGCCAGGAGATAAGGTGGGGGATAAGGGTCTTATTATGAAGGGGCACATTAGGGACAGTGTGTGTGATGATAGAGTTTTGTATCTTGCTTGGTTACCAAATCTACAAACATAAAATGACTATAAACACACACTGTACTGAGTGAAGGTTATCCTAGATCTCTTCTATACTGTCTTTGCAATTTCCTTTTAATCTGTAATTACTACAAAATTTAAACATCACAAAAAATAAAGAAACAGATTCGAATAACTTTCAAAGATCATAAAATACATAGCGAACAGCTCTTGAATCCTGGCTATCTGGCTCCCGTCTTTTTATATCTACCAAAAATACTGACTCTGATGCATTCCCTCTCAAAATTACTTAATAAAGTCAATCCTGTTGAAAAGGTAGGGTGGGGGGGAGAGTCCACTTCAAATACAAACATAAAAGTCGAATAAAATAAGCTAACTCAATTTTGCAGACAATTGAACATCAGTCATACTGGATATATGGTTTATCTAACACTCCTTCCCTAGAGAGTCTTAAGAAAAAAAGAAGAGAGGGGAGAATGGACTTGTATTTCACAGAATCCTTTGAAGTGGAAGAAAAATGTAATCCAATAAATATTGCTTTGGAGATGCACATGGAGTAGCGACCGATAATGACAGGGTTTAGCCGGGGGCGCTGTAATTCATGTGGCCCTTGTTACAGGTGTTTCCCCAGGTACCCTGGGCTGTTACTGCCCGTGGGAGGGCACGGGCATCGGGCAGCATGCGGCATCCCCCCACTCCACCCCCTTGTTTAGTTACAAGCCCTTAAAAGAGAACAAACATTTAATTCCCTTGTAAAACAGATGAATGCTTTATAATTTACTAGCAGCTGCTGGCAGCAACACGCTCTGCTCTCATATTCCTATTAAGCAAGCTGTGGCTGATTTATTAAAAGCTCCGATACATCAAAACAAATGACTGAGACATCATTATAGTACTATTTACAACCCCTTAATGGGGTTACGGGTAGGGGCAATGCAGTACAGACTGCAATTGGCTTCTTTTCTATCAGAAGAAACTGCTTCCCTTGGAGCTACCTCCATCAGGTGAAAAGACCCAACCCGGTAAGGTAAGAAGCGGGCAGGAGCCATGCCTGTGAGGGAATCCAGGCCAACTGTGGCTTCCCTAAAGGCTTATAATAGGATGTGGTACAGATGGCTGCTCTCTCAATCCTGTGCCTCATTTTCTCTCTCTACAGAATCAGAAGCTTCCCCCAACTCCTTCCCCATTTCTATTCTCCAGAATAAATCTAGTAGGAGGAGGCAGTCCTTGGAGGAAACTGAGCAAATAAATTGGGAAGAGGCTCACATGGTGCTTGAGTGGGAAGAAGGCAGGAAGAGAGCCATTTTTCAGACACTAGAGATGAAGGGCTGGGTCAGGGCTTGGCCATGTCAGAGCCCTCTAGATTCCTTTCTCTGTCTTCATCCCTCACCTTTGGCTCACTCCTTGCCCTTGGGCTCGTGTCTTTTGCTCAGCTTTCTAACCTTGCCTCTCCTAGCAAAACAGGATCTGAGCAAAGTTCTGATTCTAATCTTTTACTCCCTTCTCTTTAAGTTACTTCACAGGTTTCCCCATTCCTAGTGGCACCAACCAATGAACAACAAGCCAATCTGAAGAAGGGAAAAAAACTGCGGCTCTAAAGTATGACAGAAAGAGGAAGGTCAAGTACAGGTGCTTGAGGCACCAGACATGTACTGGTGCTGAGGCTCAAAGATGTGCCCTGCTTTAGTGGCAAAGTAGAGCCAAGTAAGTGCTTACAATGAAATGCATGTTTCACCACGACCTGCAAGGAATGATGGAACTTCCTGGAGCCCAACTTTACCACGTGGCTGTGTCAACTCCTCAAAGGCAAGACACTAGGTCTCAATCCCCTCTAGAACACCAATACTCAGTCTGATACCTCAGAAACTGTCAGTCAAGAATTAAAGAATGAATGAACACACAAATGAATAAATAAACACTTGATCTATAGGTCTGGTACTGTATGACATTTTCATCTCTACACAGTACATTCTAGTAAGTCAATTTGAATGATATTTTAAAGCAAGCATAGCAGAAGGGAGTGAGTATGGAGATAATTAGGGGAAGTGAAAGTGAAGTCACTCAGTCGTGTCCGACTCTTTGCGACCCCATGGACTGTAGCCTACCAGGCTCCTCCCTCCATGGGATTCTCCAGGCAAGAGTACTGGAGTGGGTGGCCATTTCCTTCTCCAGGGGATCTTCCTGACCCAGGGATCAAACCCTGGTCTCCAGCATTCCAGGCAGATGCTTTAACTTCTGAGCCACCAGGGAAGCCCAATTAGGGGAAGAGCAAGAAACAAAAGTACCTTAAGTTTCACTGCAAAGTTAAGAACTTGAGCTTTCCACCTAGTCCTGCCTTGATCACCAGCTAACTATATAATGTTGCTCAAATTACTTAGCTTCATTCCATAGTGCTCCCTCAACTATAAAAGAAGAGTTAATAAAGTCTAAGTCAGAAAGCTGCTGTGGAGATTAAATGAAACAATACCTGTAAAGCATTTAGCATAGTACTTGGCACAGTGTGAGAGCCCAAAATATGTTGATATAGTATTTATTATCAATATCATGGATTCTGGGCCCACTGCCAGGTACAAAATTAAGGGGAAAGAAATTGACAAAAGGAAGAAGGTGCAAAGAAAATCCAGTTCCCAAAGTCTCCACAAAGTCACCTTCTAAATTCTGTTTTTTAGAAGTTGCAGCTGACTACAAACCTAATAAAATTCACAGAGTAATGAGACTGCCAAAAGGGCTAATGTGATCATGGCTTCGATTAAGAAAGTTGCATGATCCAAAATAATCATAGAGAGACCAGCAATGTTCTTCCCAACATTCTCAGACCACACACGGCAGAGGCAAGCTTCGCGAGTTACAGTGTGCCTGTGAGCGAAATATCTGCAGAACATACTGACAAAAGTCACTGACCCAAAAAAAAAAAATTATGTCCAAACAAACTTGAAAGAAATCATAAAACTTAGTAGTGAGAAGGGAGGAAAGTGGTTATTTGTTCTAAGCAATCATTCTGTCATGAGGCAACAAACACTCAGAAGGGTGAAGCTGTGCACTGTGAGCCTGTTACAAACGGGAATTGCGTGTCATTTATTTTAATCTCAAGTGCCCATCCAGAACTGAACCGCCCACAGTTAGTGCCAGAATAGAACCACAACCAGGCCCCCTGAACCCCAGCAGCTGCGTCATCTACACCAGTGCTGTCTCTGATCGTCTCGGTAGAAAGTGGAGAAGGTGGAGCACACAGGAGAACGAACACGGGAGATCTGGACTAACTCGGCTCACCGTCCAGGGTCAGCCCTGGTCCATCTGTGTGGTGCCAGTTCACCAGCTTGGCCAGAGAACTAGACCCTGCCTTCATCTGTGAACCCTCTATCCTGCGGTGACATCTCTAGAAGAAGCTGAATGTTAACCTTCCTCTTTCAGACTACTGAACCATGTTGCTGTGCCACTTATAAACCAAGAAAACACGCAAGGGCAACAGGCAGGTGTGTACCTGCCCTTCACTCCAAAACTCACACAAGTAAGACCAGTGTGACAGACAACACCCACTTCCCTTTCTTCTTTGTGGATAACAGAGCTCTGAGTTCACAAGGGAAGCAAGGTGCCAGGGACTCAAGCAGGAGTGCTCTAAAGCCAATCATGGTTACTTGTCATTCTCCTTACAAGTATTCTCCTTAGTAGTGGGAGTAGGAGACTGATAACGTGACTGAAGTCCAGTCAATGAGATGTATGGGCAAGTCTTTGTGCAGGCTTTGGATGAAAATTTCCTCCCTGTTAAGAGAGGAACAAGAACCCAAAAGATTCTTTGGCTCGTGCATCATTCCTCCTTTCTTTCCAATGTTGTGAAGACATTGCTCTTGGAACCATGGCAGCCCTTGAGGTCACAACCCTAAAGTGAACTCTAACATGCTGAATGGTAAAGGGAAATGAAGCATAACCAGAGCCTGGATCTTTGAGTCTCTGAATAAACCCTGGGACCTCCTTAATTCTCTTTGTCAAGACATTTCATTGCTTGAACATTTCCATTATTTACAACTGAAAGCATCCAATTTTGCCTATTCTCACAATCCCAATATATCTATTTCACAGGATGGGCAAAATGAGATTCTAGAGACTTACATAATTTTACAGGACCAAATGAGCCCACATGTGCAGAGCATGGTGTTGGGAAGTATGCAACACAATTCAGGGTCAAATGGAAGAGGAGTAGGGGAGCTAAGATTCCCACATGCTGCGGCTAAGATCTACCCACAAGACTAAAGCAATTCAAACATTCCAGCATGCTCTAACAAACATCAGATCTGGAGGGCTAAGGTCCCAGGGGTGCAGCCTGTGTTCTTGAAAAACCTGAGTGTTTCACTTAGTCAAATATTATGCTTCTGCTTTTTAAATATTTCCATTTAAATGTAGATTTTACCTTCCTCATCAATGAAATATTAATATGAGTATAAAATATAAATTACTCATCATCTGAGACAGGGTCTCTTTCCAGAGTCTGTCATGTTTCCTCTCCACTGTCTTGGGATAACTTCTGAAAACCATGACAATTGTATCTATAGAGCTCATCTCTCCCAAATGCCTCAATCAATGACCGAAACTTAGAAGATCACATCCTTCTCAGATGAATTTTGTGTGTGTGTGTGTGTGTGTGTGTGTGTGTGTGTGTGTGTGTCTGTTTAAATTTCTTTCATTCAGTTATCAGTAAGACTGGTTTCCTTATACCAATAGTCATTTAGGGCTGGGTGGGAAAAATGAAAATTTGCTCAAGCAATCCAATGCAAAGAAAAAGGCTTATTTAATTTGAAATATTTCCTTTCCTAAATAAGTAGCTATATTAAGATGAACTTCAGTTTCTATTTCTTTCTAATAGCTGCAGTCTGTTAAGTAGAATGGAAGGTTTTCTTTTAATCACAAATTGTTCTACCCATTCAATTTTATCATCATCATTATTCAATCAACCAAATGATGACTAGCAAAACAAGTAGAGCAACAGAGATTAGCCAATATGTGAATTTTTCCCTATTTGTTTCTTCATGCTCAATAACTAACCACTCTAATATGATACAGAGATAAAATTTAATAAACCACTAGCAAAGGAAAATTCTCTCTAGCATTAACTGATGGGAATAAAAAGGAAGATTGATGGAAGTATAAAAGGAAGATTGTGCTCAAGTGTTAAAAGACCTAGGTTGAGATCTTATACTTTTCTTGGTTGTGGGTCTACTTGCAAATTACTCCAATTCTCTGAATCTGTTTCCTCTTGTATAAAACGGACACACAAGTTCAGTTCTGCAATACTGATTATCATTTAAAGTAAGCTTCAGAAGGCTTCTTCACTGATAAAGGAAACATCTTAGAACTAGCCTCTGTGGAAATCCAAAATATTAACAATCCACGTGTTACTTAAAAACTAGGTCAGTCAACAACTACCACAGTCGTATCATCATTCAACTTCATTCTTTTATTTATCTACATGACACTCTCATTCAAACATTTACTGCACACCTACTAGGCACCACATCAAGTACTTAGCGTTGGACAATACAGACATGTTTCTTGTGCCCATGGGATTTATAGTTTCTCCAACAGACTCCTCAATTTTCATTTGTGCACACCTGTTAAGAACTCTGTCCTAGGAACAAGCCCCTAAGCAGTATCTCCCCAAGTTCTCACAACTCCCCCATTCCAGTCTGAATGTCCTCCACTGAGTCCTGAGACCAGAGAAGCCCACTCCTTTTGTTGTTGTTGTTGTTCAGTCATTAAGTCGTGTCCAGTTCTTTGAGACCCCAGACTCCTCTGTCCTCCTCTATCTCCCAAAGTTTACTCAAATCCATATCCATTGAGTTGGTAATGCTCTCTAACCATCTCATCCTATGTCATCCCCTTCTCCTTTTGCCTTCAGTCTTTCTGAGCATCAGGATCTTTTCCAATGAGTCGGTTCTTATCTTTTGTTTGGCCCTTATAGACAGCAGAGGGCCAGTCATTTCCTGCCATTTATCTATTTTCAGGGATGCACTTTTGAGGCAAAACACCAGAATCCAGTCCACTGGACCACAAGGCCAAACACTTTAGGTTCACTGACTAAAAGTGTGGTCTCAGTGAAAGCATAGCAAACACATACAAATAGGCAAAATAAGAGCCCAAGTGCAGTCATTTCCTACTCCTTGAGACCCCATGGACTATAGTCCAGCAGGCTCCTCTGTCCATGGAATTCTCCAGGCAAGAATACTGGAGTTGGCTGCCATTTTCCTCCTCCAGGGGATCTTCCTGACCAAGGGACTGAACTTTTGTCTCTTGTGTCTCCTGCATTGGCAGGTAGATTCTTTACCAGTAGCACCACCTGGGAAGTCCACAATAAGGGCTACTCATTGGTATTACCAATGGTTTAGAGTTGGAGAGTTTGACCAAACTAAACTACTTTTGAAACTCTTCCTCTGAAATTTCCAACAGCATCATAAGCCACAAAAAGGAGGAAAAAACATCTCACCACCTTGTCACAGACCTCTGTGATAAAAAATGAATTATCCATTTAAATAACTCACTTTGTAACATCAGAATAAACTATAAAAAAATCTGGACGTTTATAAAAACTAACTCAATCGGAGGTTCCAAAGGAAATTCTTAAAAGAGGATGCTTTGAACAATAACAATAACTGTGCTCAATGGATGCACAGTGTTCTAAGGTATTTCTGAAGGCAAACTAATTGGGACATGTTCATCTAACTGCATGCTGGTTACAAAATCACCACTTCATTCACTTCTTCACAAGCATGTCTTTAAACCCATTGAATTTCTCTCCAAATTAAAGCATAATATCAAGACAATACAAGATTTCTAGATAGGTATTCTTAAATAACACCTAGGTTTCTAAACGAGAAGAGCAGACTCATTAGGAAAGACTCTGCTGCTGGCAAAGATTGAGGGCAGAAGGAGAAGGGGATGACAGATGAAATGACTGTCTCATCACTGACTCAATGGACATGAGTTTGAGTGAGCTCCAGGAGATGGTGAAGGACAGGGAAGCCTGGCATGCTGTGTTGCCAATGGGGTTGCAAAGAGTCAGACATGACTGAGTGACTGAACAACAACAGGTTTCTAAATAATAAATGCTAGATGATGCATTCTTAAACAGGAATGCATACATGAGCTATAAATTTTGGAAATGACATGTAAAATTTTTTTGGAATCCATAGCTTTCATGAGTCCAGTTATCATCCATAAGCTTCTGTCTCACTGTTCTCTATGCTGAATCAGTAATATTAAACTAAGGTATTTGATGCTTATAGTCACCAACATCATCAGAGAAAATTTATTGTTTAGTTTGTATAAGGTACCGATACACTACACACCACAGAAATGCGTTTTATATGCCAAATACATCACTGAATAACCTCAACAACACTTCATGGTATTATTATTACAGTAAATTTCAGGTATGAATTCTTAACACTGTAAGACATTTACTCGAGGCCATACATCCATTTTCAAGTGACACAGTCAGTTGTCTGAATAAGAGCAGCCCATTTTTGTTGTCTGAGAAAATTTTCAAACATACTGACAAAAGGAAATGAACACATAAGCCAATTATTTCAATTCAAAGTTGCTAATATTTTGTCAAATTTTCTTAATCTACATATTCACTTAAATTTCTCATGGAACCATATGAAAGCAATTTATAGATATAACAATTTCATACTGAAAAATTAAGCAGCTGCTAAGAATAAAGCTATTCTTCTAACACAATGAAAATACCATTATCACACCTAAGATAGTGACACTAAACTCTTAATACAATCTGATGCCAGTCCATATTCAAACTTCCACAACTGCCCTTAAGTATCTTTTATTGCAATTATTATTTTCAAGCCAGATCCAATCAATGTTTATACACTGTATTTGGTTAATGTGTCCTTGGTCTCTTCTAATATAGGATAATGTCCACCAACGCAATATTTTCATGTGATTTTGTTAAAAATAAATCAGACAGACCAGTCATCTTAAGAATGTCCATCATTTTAAATGTGTCTGATTATTTCACCATAATGTCAATTGATTTGATTCTCTATCCCCTGTGTTTTCTGGTAAACCTGATTAGATGCAGGTTGAATGTTTTTTGTAAAACTCTTCCTTGGCGATGCTGTGTACTTCCTGTTACATGATATCAGGAGGCTACCCTACCATGAATGATGCTGAGTTTGACCACTGAGTTCAGGTGGTTACCACCACGGTAAAGAGACATGTTCCCCTTTGGAAAGGATCTGTGAACTATTCTTTAAGGCCATGAGACCATTCCATTCCCCAACATCCTTTCCCTTAATGGTTTTACCTTCCATTGATGACCTCTGCCCGAATCAACTATTCCACTACTGTAAGTGCTAATATTCTAATTTTATGTTTTCATCTACATTTTATTTCCTAGTATCCTTTTGTAACCTGGAGATGGAAATAGCAATCCACTCCAGTATTCTTGCCTGGAGAATTCCATGGACAGAGGAGCCTGGCGGGCTCCAGACCATGGGGTCACAAGAGTCAGACACAACTGAGTGATTAAGCAGAGTAGATCCTTCTGTAAAGAACAACTTTTCCTTATCAATCATAGAAGAACCACGGTTTCTCATTACAAGCAAAGCAAATGCCTAATTCTTTTCCTTTAATTTGTAATTTTCAGAATGAAGAGTTTGCATAACAGTCATTTCTAACATCAAGAGTTTCTCTCTTTCTGACTCTCGTTAGTATGAATTCACGGATTTTTATTTACATCCAACTGCAGTCATTCTTTTTGATGTCCAAAGTGTCTGAAATCTGACCAATGGGAAAACCTTTCAAGCTGTGGAGTCCAGCGCTCTCAACCACCACACTCATTGCAATGAGGAGAGCTCAACCAAACCACCTTTCCTTGCTTAATGTTAACATCCTGTGGGCTTCACAATGATTCTCCTAGTAGAGCACTTAAGAAGTGTGCATTTTTATTAAGTACTTCCTCTACAGATATCAGGCATTTTGCATTAGTACTAAATAAATGAAACAGCTATTAATAAGCTCAAGGCTTGACGAGAATCTTAATTTTGTTTCAGAGCTTAATCTGAACAAAAGCAATAGATACTAATAACATGTGTAACTTAACTCTGGGAAATGTCTTTGGAATACAAGGGCATTTCTATACTTCTCAACACTCCTCCTTTAGTATCAACCTTACTCACTGACACACAATCAAAGTATATTATAGTGATCAACTAAAAACTAGCAACAATTGGGACTATTTAAATTGGGCAAGGGGGAAAAAGTTACTTGAGTAGTACTTTCAGAAACACCTAATACTGCTCCAACCCAGAGTTTTCTATTCTGTGTGTCTGGGTTGGAACCTGAGAACTCGCATTTCTAACAAGTACCTGGGTGATGCTAAAGCTGTTGGTCCAGGGATCACACTGTGGGAACCACAGGTGTAGACTGATTGCTATTTCTTACTCCCATCTTTCTCTCTCTCAATCTTCCCTCCACCTTCATCAAGCTCCTGAGCTCTATACACTTCACTCCCCTGCTACAACTTTCTTCACCAAACACACACACACACACACACACACACACACACACACACACACACACCTCAAATACAAGTTGGTGACAACTAGACCACTAGCAAGCTGATAAGAAATAAACTTGAGACCTTGAACTGATTCTCCTGGCTTGAGGCCTACTTTTCCTGAGTACTCAACACTCCCATGCTACTTTTTGCCCACAAGTATCTTTACAAAGGAAGAAACTGTTTAATCTGGAAGAAAAAAGGTAAAAAAAAAAAAAAAAAAACACCTTTGGCTTTTCCATAATTCTCAAAATGTGTATTAGCCTCAGATGGATGACATTTTTAAAGACAAAACTATTGGGTTGGCCAAAAAGTTAAGTAAGATTTTTCATACCATCTTATGGAAAAACTTGAACCAATTTTTTTTATTTAATTGGAGAAGAATTACTTTACAATATTGTGGTGATTTCTGCCATATATCAACATGTGTCAGCCACAGGTACACATGCGTCCCCCATCATGAACCGCCCTCCTACCTCCCTCCTCATCCCATCCCTCTGGGTTGTCCCACAGCACTGGCTTTGAGTGCCTTGCTCCATGCATTGAGCTTGCACTGGTCATCTATTTCACATGTGGTAACATGCATGTTTCAGTACTATTCTCTCATATCATCCCACCCTCGCCTTCTCCCACATAGTCCAATAGTCTGTTCTTTACATCTGTGTCTCTTCTGCTGCCTTACTAGGTTAGGTTCATGGATCAAAAGAATTTTTTGACCAACCACTGGAATCCCAACTAAACCAGCTTTCATTCCTTTATTTCACTTCTTGGAAACAGACAAAAAGAAAGTTGTGCTACAGAAGACATTCTAGGGTCTAGTCCTAGTAACCTATTTGATCTCTCATCTATGTCTATAGTCTGAAACTAAAAAGTGATTTGAAAAATTCAACCAACACTTATTGCAACTACTGCTAAGCAGTGCTCAGCACTGCAGCAGAGAGAAGACTAGGTCACAGTCTACAGTGAGTGAGACACAGTCAGAATCAACCACGTAACTGTAACACAAGTCATGTTCAGGATGATGACCCTGGGGCACTATACATCTTGCCAGCTGTGTGACTTGGACAAACGACTGAACCTTTCTGTGCCTCATCTGTAAAATGGAGATAATAAAAATGCCTGTGTCATAAAATCATTTTAAGGACCAAATGAGGTAATACATAAAGCATCTTGAAGAGTGTCTGGCTTAAAAACTGTTTCTGCTCTCACTGCTACTGCCGTATCACCACCACCATCACCATCATCCTTTTAGACCTGTTTCTTCATCTGTGAAATGAAGATCATTGGTACATGATCTCATAAGAATCATCCCAAATTCTGAGCTACAAATTCCTCAAACTTCACATCAACTCCAAGCAGTGCCCCCTACCCCAAGTTCTGTCAAATACACAACATACCAAAGCTTGATCAGAATATGGGAGCACATATCTATGTTCTCCAGGTGTCACATACCCATGCCCATGTCAACATTTATCTGTATCAACATGCTTCCTGAAACAAGGCAAACCTTGCCACCAAGAGAGAAAAGCAAAAGAGAAAATCTAGTCCAGGCTCTGGACGCAGACAGATCCTCAGCATAACTAGCGTAAGAGAAGCCACACATCCCATGGAGGCTGGTTTGCAAGTTTCCATTTTATGCCAGATTTAACCAGTCAAAGTTAAATGGAAAACATGTGTAGTATTAATAAAAGGCTCAGTGTCGCTTAATTTCTTATGCTAAAGTACAATCAATGATGCCAGAGAGAGCTGAGAGCTTTTAAAATACACCATTGGTCCCTTAACAAACTTGATGCCTCTTGATGAACACTTCTCAGCTGGTGTCCCTGGCAAATAAGCACGAACAGGCAGCAAATTGCTACATGTGATAAGCAAGCCCCCATTTCCCTCTCTGACACAAATGGCTCGGCAGTGACTCATGGCTCAACCAGGAGGCAGGGAGAGGAGGGGCAGGCAATTGCACACTCCTCTCAGTGGGGCACTTAGGGGGATAATGAAGCAGGAAGCAGCTGGAATCATCTTGGGCCTCCAGAGTAGCATAAAGAGAACAAAAGGTAGCTAGGAGAGAGGCATCTAGATTCAAAGCCTGGCCATACCAAGTTCTAGCTGGATAACCTCGGTCAAATTAACCTCTCTGAGCATCTGAAAAATAGAGAAAACTGCCCCTCTCTTCAAAAGTTTGCTACACAGAACAAACGATGAATGACAGATAGAGATAGCTATCATCACTGACGGCTTCTCAGCTGTCAGAACGATCACACCATTCATGTGCATTATTGTCATGGAATCCTCATTAACAACTCTCTGAACCTGGATTATTATCATCCCCATTTTCAGATGGAAACAACTGAGCTCTGCAGGTCTTCTTGGCCATCACTCCAGGTCAGGTGCTGACCCCACACTGTTTCTTTCCCATGATGCCTCCCTTAACAGCCCCAAGCATGGTCAAGGTCTCTTGGGTGCATCTCAAGGGGTTCCACCAGAGCAACCATCACACTCCAAGAGCAACGAGACCTAACATTTCCTGCGCACCTCTCACTGGTTCTCTGCTCTGTTTCCCTCACTATACACATGCAAAGCAGAAACTGTGGGGATCATCCTTAAAAATGCAGTCCCCCTTCGCCATCAGGCACACTGGACTGCCCAATGCATCTTTTTTTCTTTAATGAGAAATCTGTCTTTTTAATTTTTTTTTAATTGGAGGACAACTGCTTTATAGTTGTTGTGGCAGTCTCTTTCTCTTGGGTGCATCTCAAGGGGTTCCACCAGAGCAACCATCACACTCCAAGAGCAACGAGACCTAACATTTCCTGCGCACCTCTCACTGGTTCTCTGCTCTGTTTCCCTCACTATACACATGCAAAGCAGAAACTGTGGGGATCATCCTTAAAAATGCAGTCCCCCTTCGCCATCAGGCACACTGGACTGCCCAATGCATCTTTTTTTCTTTAATGAGAAATCTGTCTTTTTAATTTTTTTTTAATTGGAGGACAACTGCTTTATAGTTGTTGTGGCAGTCTCTGCCATACATCAATGTGAATCAGTCATAATTACATATATATATATATATATATATACACATACACACACACCCTGTACCCATAATTGAGTATATATAGATACACACACACCCTCCCTCTTGAGCCTGCCCCCACCCCATCCCATCCCAGAGGGCCGTCACAGAGCACCAGGCCAGGCTCCCTGTGTGACACGGCAGCTTGCCACCGGCTCTCTGTTTTACACACGATAGGGCAGGTCTGTCAGTGCTACTTTCTCACTTTGACCTACCCGCTCCTTCCCCTGCTCTATTTACTAGACCATTCTCTACACCTGCATCTCCGTGTCTTCTCTGTAAATAGGTTCATCGGTACTATTTTTCTAGATTCCATAATATATGCATTAATACACGATATTTCTCTCTTTTAGACTTACTTCACTCTCAATATATCTTTGAAACAAGGAGTGAATACTAATATAATTATCATAATTTATTTTTTATTTTTTCTAGGAATCCACACATTTAGACTAACTGAAACAGAGTTCATGTGTGCAGAGAGTGAATGCAAGTTTCCTGAGCACCTAGGGCAAAGCCCTTTGTCACGGCCCCAAAGGAGCTCAGTCTAATTTGCCCTCAATGGGTGTAAACTGCAGTGATTTAACCCCACAAGAATCCACCTCATCCACACAGATTAAATTAAGGGCTTTTAAATGGGGATACAAAAAAGGAAGAAAAAATCACCACAAAAGGGTTATTCACAGATTACCTTTACAATAATAGTCTCTAAATCCAGTTTAGATAATTCAATTTACATAAATTCTTTGGGATGCAGTATCTTTATATTTTGTTCCATGTCCAGGTATCAATTTTCTGTTAATTGAGCCACATTTGATAGTTTCAGAGATGTGGGCAGTCATCCTCCCCGACACGCAAGGCACAGGGCAATGACAGAGATGTCACACTTGCCGCCATCCGTGAAACTAACATTGTGCTTGCCTTCTCAGCCAGCATGCACATAAATCTGCTTATTTACACACAAGAAAATGCTACTTTTGACCAAAACTTTCAAGTTAAAAAAGGCAAGAGGTTGATACACAAAAATACACAGTCCTTTGAACACAAGTTTGTCCCTTTGACATTTCTTACACAACCAGGCTTCCCTGGTGGCTCAGATGGTAATGAATCTGCCTGCCATGCGGAAGACCTGGGTTCTATCTCTGGGTTCGGAAGATCCCCTGGAGGAGGGCACGGCAACCCACTCCAGTATTCTTGCCTGGAGAATCCCCTTGGGCAGAGATGCCTGGCAGCCTACAGCACCTGGGGTCGCAAAGAAACACAACTAAGCAGCTAAGCACAGCCCACACAATTATTTAAGGCCTTCAGATAGTCAACTAAAAAAACAGGTAAGTGGTGGCTCCTGTTGAACCCTTCCATTAAGTAAGTCAATAAATCATGGCCAGAAGGCAATCTGTTCAAGGACAATGAACTGCTATTGTTCAAATGTGCCCAAACTCTGATACTGTCAAATCTCTTTCCCTTCTTTCCAGACTGTCACTTGTACGTCTTCACCTCTGGAGTGTTATATACAGCATTCAACACTTTTAAGTGCCCTACATGATTCTAGGAAAAACATTTGTTCAACCACTAACCTCCTCAAAAATCAGCAACCAGCACTGAAACTCTGGAACAAAAATGTGTACTATTCACCTCAAATCAGTCTTCAGCTTTTCTTAAACTCCCTGAAATTACTCTTTTTCTATCACAGTCTCTAGCATTCTGCCCTCATCATGTGGACGGGTTAATAGTCATTAAAGAAAAGGGCTGCAGTATCTATCATGGTTTGCAGGACTCTCAGTACAAATCTTCAACACTGAGTAAAAACAGCTCTGAAGAGAGGGACTTACCTAGTGGTCCAGAGGTTAAGAATCTACCTTGCAATGAATGCAAGCGACATGGGTTAGGTCCCTGGTTGGGGAACCAACGTCCTACATGCTGCAGGGCAACTAAGCCCATGCACTGCAACAAAAGACCCCACATGATGCAATGAAGACCCCACGTGTCACCAAATTAATTAATTTCTTAAGAAGGAGTTCTGAAAAGATGGGATTTAGCTCTCTAACATTTTCCTCTTGCCAAAAATTCCATCTAAACTTTCATTAACAAGAAGGAGAGGACTCATCTTGTCTAGTGCCAATATGCCCTGGAGTACTGGGTTAAGAAAAATCATATCAGAGTTCAGAGATTTATTTATGATATTTTCCACGAGCATGAAAAAGGACAACAGTCACAGACATGCTATAAATTTTCCCATCCTTGTATTATCATATCCTACATCCTAAGCTCCAGATGGGTTAAGGGTATAATTTTAATTCTCTTGTCCTTGTTTTTGACCAATATTGATGACTTCTATGGCACAGGTGTTCTTTGTAGCTTGCTCTCCTATCAACTAGCCCCAGAAATTAGTGAGATTGAAAACAGATATAGAGGAAATCATTCAAGGTTAACCTTGGATAAATACCTCAATATTTGGCTAATTCTCAAATTATACAATATTCCTGGCTCTCCAAAAGCAGGAACTAAAAGAACATGCACAACAAGTGAAAATGGAAAGGCAGGGAAAAGATGGACAGAGCAGAGAGAAAAATGGAAAAAAGATACGGATGGAAAAAATAATAAACAGGGAAGAGAAAAGGGAAATGAGAATATAATTTATGAGAACAGGGAAAAGGAAATATAAGGAAACCAAGAGTTAAATTGGTTTTGCTTTATTTGGTTGAGCAGTTGCTTGCTTCAGGCCCAGGCTCAATAGGAAATTTTACGGGATTCTCCGGATCTGGCACTTCCTGGCTCCTTTTAGGAGCCCGGCAGCGGTAATGTTAAGTGCTTAGCATTATCACAGAGCTTTCTAAAGTAGCTTGTGTTTGAAGTCTGCATCAAGGCTGGGTTTGAGTTTTTGGCTTTGCATGCTAGCTGCTACACATAAGGCCGGGATTATGCTGGCGGGAGCAGAGGAACACACAGAGAATCCAACACGCCAGAGCAAGTAGAGTTTATCAGATTAAAGTCATAAAGCAGAAATTCCTCCTGTGTATTATTTCACAGAGCTGGGATCAAGTGATTCAACAACATTCATTCCGTTGACAGCGAGGGAGGGAGTCTGGCTCTTTCCTAAACCTCCCTTCTGCTTCGTGAAGCCTTGGCTCAGAAAGCTCGGAGACATGGCCGACTTCTCCTTTACTCAGGAGAGGAAGGGAGACAGGGAACTCTGCCTAACCAGGTGCTCAAACTGGAGTGTACAGGAGGAGGCTGGCTAGACCTCAAACAAAGTAACCTCAGTTTAAATAATTTAAACTCGAAGACTAAAGGCCCTTCATTTCATACACTTGGATGAAGACTCTATTGGGCTGTTTTCCTAAGTCCAGAGAAAATGGCATACAATGGGATGAGACTAACTAACCTAATAAGAAGGGTGAGTAGGGGAATGATGTAGTATAATGAGCGGAGAATTTGTTTAACAGTGAAAAGAAGGCAGAGCAGCAGGTAAAAGCAAGTGTTAAGGATTCACTAGAGGGACTTCCCTGGTAGTCCAGTAGCTAAAGCCTCTGTGCTCCCAATGCAGGGGGCCTGGGTTTGATGCTTGGTCAGGGAATTAGATCCTACATGCTACAACTAAGACCCAGCACAGCCAAATAAAATTTTTTTAATGGATTCACTGGAGCTCTCTTGCCCCTCTCTCCTCAGGGCCTAGAACAAGGCTTCTCAACCCAACTGCACGTTAGAATCTCTTGAGAAACTTTCAAAACTATGTATTTCTTGGTGCTCACTCCCAGAGATTCAATAGATTTAAGAGGAGCTCAAGAATAACTATTTTTTTTAAATCTTTCAGATGATTCTGAGCATGGATATAATTTTCTGTGGAGCAATTTATTTCACATATTTACTATGGAGTATAATACACATACCAGGAATATGGATTCTTCAAGAGAGTCTAGGATAGATTTCAAGTTCAAGCAAGACTTTTCAGGATCAAGAATTCAGATAATAAGGGTTATAATATGAAATTCAAATATGACCAACCTATTATAAGGTCAAAATTCAATTGCTATTATATAATAAACAGGTCAACGGTGAGGGTGAATGCTTTTGGGGGCCCCAATTTTATACCATTTCATGCAAAATGCCAGGCTGGATGAAGCACAAGCTGGAATCAAGACTGCCGGGAGAAATATCAATAACCTCAGATATGCAGGTGACACCACCCTTATGCAGAAAGTGAAAAACAAAAGAGCCTCTTGATGAAAGTGAAAGAGGAGAGTGAAAAAGTTGACTTAAAACTCGACGTTCAGAAAACTAAGATCATGGCATCTGGTCCCATCACTTCATGGCAAACAGATGGAGAAACAATAGAAACAGTGACAGAATTTATTTTCTTGGGCTCCAAAATCACTGCAGATGGTGACTGTAACCATGAAATTAATAGACACTTGCTCCCTAGAAAAAAAAGCTATGATCAACCTAGACAGCATCTTAAAAAGCAAAAACATTACTTTGCCAACAAAGCTCCATCTAGTCAAAGCTATGGTTTTTCCAGTAGTCATGTATGGATGTGAGAGTTGGACTATAAAGCAAGCTGAGCACTTAAGAACTGATGCTTTTGAACTGTGGTGTTGGAGAAGACTCTTGAGATTCCCTTGGATTGCAAGGAGATCCAACCAGTCCATCCTGGTTGGAAATCAGTTTTGAATATT